>JACXGJ010009791.1:0-23439 GCA_016801105.1 Esox niger | reverse complement strand
AATCCCCAGGTAAATATAATTGCAAACAGTTTTACCTGTTCCCACGTTCAACGTTTAGTAATTGGCATTACGCTTTTTTTTACTAGGAGTTTGATCCTGCAGATCGATGCAGTTACATTGATGATGTTTTTGCTCTAGCACGGTAAACCAACAAAGCTAAAACTTACTAGGAAGAACATTTGTCAATTAAATTAAGTTGTGCTGAGTTTAAGACAACAAAGGAAACATGTCTTGTTATTTTTGGCCTCATCAGGGCAGACATTATTGATTATGGAACTGCATTCAACCTGACAAAGTATCTGAGCATGGAGACTGAGTACATCATCTGGGAACGTGTTTCTTCTTCTATCGCCTATTTGCGAGATATGTTATCAGACGACAGGGATCTTTATCCCAAGTTCCAGGTGAGTATTTCATTTCTTTTTTTGGGGTGGGCTTGCCCTCTGCTGGCCACTCAGAGCACACATTTTATGTTTTAATATGCTTGCAAGCACCCAAAATATTATTCCCATACTGCCAAATTTAACCCTAATCTCAACCATAACAGTAACCCTATCCAGATTATTACTGTAACCCTAAACCTAGCTACTAAACTGAAAATTATTATTGGGCATTTTAATGATTCTCCCTGTTAAAATGCCAATAACCACTTGTGTAGGGTCATGTTTTGCTTGTTTTACTATCCTGATGGGGATTTTTGTTTTAACCACCTCATGGGGACTCAAAACATATTCCCAATCAAAATACAATGTTCTGTAACTCAGAGTCCTACCTTTAAACCTAAACTTAAACCAAACACCCAACTTTAACTATTTTGTAACTAGTGAAGCAAGGACACAAACACACACACACACACACACACACAAAATAACAGTGAGAGTTTCCTCTTCTAGTCATGTTGATTGTCATAGTCATGTCTTGTCACCTGTTTTTCTCTACAGAAAATGTTCAATGACTATGTATACAATATATCCAGGCAACTGGGATGGGTTGATCAGGGAAGCCAGAGAAACAGGTAAGTCTACTGATGTATTTTCAAATTATTGATAATGAACAATATTGTCTATAGTGTTGGGTAGTAGTGGTGCTACCACTAGTAATTTACTTTAATTTTATAATAGCTTGGGGATTTAATTACATGCAAGCAGATTTTTTAAAATTACTTAATTACCTTTGCTATTTCAGATGAACAAAAATAAAAGTGCTGATCCCATGTTTCATGATCTAAAAACAAATACCATGAATTTCTCTCGAATTGTGTGTACAGACTTGATTTACATAAAGTTTAATAAAAAGTACTTTCTAAATATATTTGAAATAAATGAGGTCAGTTTGACTGAATTATAACCCAATTTTATGCCTCCACTGAAAATTCAGCCGACTGTACGTGGGTGCACTTAATCCTCATTAATATCAATTACACTGTGATTGATATTAGTCGCACATGGCAACTGGCTCTACTGGCTCAACAACAGCTACAGAAATGACTCCTCATGCTGAGCCAAATATGGAATAATGTTAAGTAGCCTTTTCTCAACATCAGAGATATTCTAGGGAACTCTGCACATCATAAGTTACTCACAATTACTACAATGCGGCTCTACTGACTTGCGGATCCAGTTGCCGAAGCAGATAGAGGAAAGAGCAACAACTTGGGTTAATCTGGCTAATTTTGTATGAACCTGATGGAAATTTGTTAACTGTCAACAAAGGACTTGTTGGTGTAACATGTTTTACATGCTTGCCATGGCTCTCTACAAATGCAAGCCATTTATGCCCGACTCCTGGGTTTTTTGGGGATACTTGCTATAGGCTTTATGACAGACATGACAAAGCTAATGTCTGTATAGCCGATGTAAACAGAATTTGTGGCCTGATAAAGAAGATCATTTGCATTAGGAGGATTCAATTATCAAAATGTTGCCATTGGTAAGGAACATCCCCGTACGTAAAGTATACTACACCTATGAAATAAGTGGGTCCATTTTAACACACTTGAGTATATGTTTTACTATTTAAATATAATTTGAATACATTGCGATGCTGAGAGAAATAGAAATGAAAATATTATTTAAACCCTGTATTCAGTAGAAGAGAGTACAAAGACAACATAACAAATGTTGAGACTGAACATTTGAATTGTTCTATGAAAAATATACATCTCTGGAGACAATTGAGAGACCACTGCACCTTTTTCTTTCCCTTTCAAAAAAGTTGGAATGGAAGGTTTTGAATGAGGAACAGAATGTTAAAATTAAGGCGCTGTGGTTTCTTAATATTTTACAGAGCTGTATGCCTACTTTGAATTTGATGCCAGCAACATGTTTCAAAGAAGCTGGGACAGGGGCACCAAAATGTTTAAAAGTGTAAAAAGTGTGATACAAAAAAAGAACATGGTGGACCATCTCACAAATAATTAGGTTAATTGGAAACAGGTCAGTAACATGATTGGGTGTAAAAAGAGATGAGTCTTTCAGAAGTAAAGATCTCTGAAAGACTGTACAGACAGATATAAGAATAGCGTTTCTCAATATAAAATTGCAATGAGTTGGGGTTCTCATCATCTACAGTACATAATATAATTAATATATTAAGAGAATCCAGAGAATTCTCTGTGCCCGAGCCAATGGCGTAGGTTTTTCCCTCTTTTGCAGGGGGGTCAAATTGACCTGTCTGTAATATTGGGGGGATCCACCCTGTCCCACCCTAAATCTACACCCCTGGCCAGAGCTCATTTTAAGTGGACTGAGGTGAAGTGAAAAACTATCTGTGTTCTGACAAATGAACATTTTAGATTATTTTTGGGAATCATCCTCCGGGTTAAAGAGGAGCGGACCCTTCCAGCTTGTTATCAGCAGATAAATGCACATGACATGGTTGACTTGCACTTTTGTAAAGCCACCGTGAATACTGAACAAATGCTTATTTCAGCAATGCAAAACTACATTCAGCACGAATTACAACAGCATGGCTCTGTAGCAAAAGAGTCCGGGTGCTAAACTGGCCTGCCTGCAGTCCAGACCTGTCACCCATTGAAAACATTTGGCACATTATGAAATAAAAGATACAACAAAGGAGTCCCCGAACATTTGAGCAGCTGAACTCTGATATCAAGCAAGATTTGGAAAACATTTCACACTCAAAACTACAGTTTTGGTCTCAGTTTCAAAATGCATACAGTGCTGTTATAAGAAGAGGTGCCACATGCCATTGTCCCAACTTTTTATAAATGTGTTCCTGGCATCAAAATTAAAAAGGGCATGTATTTTTCAAATAAAAACCTTTCTTAGTTTCAATATTTGATATGTTGTTGCTGTACTATTGGCAATGTAGTTAAGGTATTAAAAGATTTGCACATCAATGTATTGTTTTCATTTACTTTATACGAAGCGTCCCAACTTTTTAGAAACAGCTTGTACTATTTTAATACCATGTAGTATACTAAAGTACAACTTTGTTCAGCATTGTAACTGATTTAAGTGGGCAAATGCTCGCTTTCAATGGCCATTGGCATCCTGGTCAAGTGTGCTCCTTCTTCAAGGTTGAAGAAAGAATAGTTGCAATGCATTAAACAACATTTTCAAAGTACATTTATTCAAGTGTACAGCACTGTCGGGATGCTTAGTTTAACATTTAGTTTAATTTCTTTCAGGATGAAGTAATTGCCAATTTGCTAAATTACATATCATTGCGATGTTTCCTTAACACTGATTTTCTTTTGGTTTTGAATAGGCTGTTGCGTGAAACAGTCCTAGGAATTGCTTGTCAAATGGGTGACCAAGAACATATAAATGAGGCATCTGCCATCTTTGACAAATGGATTGCAGGAAATATCAGGTAAATATTAGTCTTAAATTAATTCCTAAATTGAGACATGATCTACTCACCAGCTACATAATATGTGAGGGAAAAATGTATGGACAGTGTTAACAACCTATTGAAAAAAATGTATTTATCCTACTAAATCCCATTTCTAACATGATGACATTTGACTTCTATCAGTGTAGGGGTGAACCTGCGCCTGCTGGTGTATCGCTATGGCATGAAAAACTCAGGCACTGAGAAGAAGTGGAACATAATGTTTCAGAGATACAAAACAGAGACCTTGGCTCAAGAGAAGGACAAGCTCCTGTATGGATTAGCATCTGTGGAAAACATAACGCTTCTACACAAGTAAATGAAAAAAACGTATATGAATATTTTACATGAATTACAATGTCTTAAATAGAATTCAATGAATTCAGTACCAGAAAAAACATGTGACCCTTTGACATTTTAACTTATATTATGCACCAATATTGCGTTAAAAAACAAGTTATAAAAGGGCAATTTCATGAAGACCATATGGTGAATGAAAAGTAATGACCTGCATTTTTACTTCTAGAAGATTTGAAGCACCTTAACACATATCTTTTCCACTGTCCTTCCTTCAGCATCCACTTTTTCTCAAATATGTAATTATCATATTTTTACAATTATTGTTTAGAACATGTGTTATAGCATTCTAACTTTAAGACAGATTGCATTCACTGATTTAAGTTGAAATAACGTTTGAGTGTGACATAGTTGACTGGTGGCTATTACGTGAATAGATATAAGTTACAACATCTTGCCTTTACAGGTTGTAGCCTAATGCAGTGTAGCCAGGTTTTATTTAGCCCACACTAAGCAGAGCAAAAAATAAGTACATTTTATTCAAAATCGACATTTGCAACATGCTATTCTGAGTATGTTTGTATTGTGTAATGTTCTTAGTTTTGTGTTGACCCTACGAAGAGCAACAGCAAATTTTGGCATTAGCTAATGAGGAACCTAAAATAATCACAAATCCTCAGTTCCTGGTTGGATAGGCAGTTTGAAAAGTAGCTCAATCGGAGGCATGTCACAATCTTTAATCCTCCAGGGCCCATTGTTAGTTGATTAGATGGAACATTGGATACCTCATAGTTCAGTAGAAACATTTACATTGACATTCAAAATAAATGTTGAAAACCTAATAAATTTTTTTTGTAAAAGCAAGCAACATGTTTCAATTCTTATTGATGATTTTCTGCTATTTTTTGGTTGACTGAAAAGTTAAGAATGACATGTCAACCCTGCTAACCTAAATAAAAGTTGGGAGTACACCACAACATAGCATTAGTGACTGCAAATTTACTTGTAAAATATGAATAAAAGAAATACAAATATATACTAAAAAGATCCCAACAACATGGTCAATTCATTCACATTAATTTAGTGGTTACTGGTAATTGTGATACTTTTGTTGTGGAAAATATTGTAATTCAGCTGGATTTGGTTAAAAAACAATTGCTTGTGAGAATGGTGTTGTTGTTTTTCCAGCTTGCTTGAGGCGTCAAAAGATGAAAGTATTGTGAGGAGTCAAGATCTGTTTACTGTTGTCCGCTATGTTTCTTTGAATCGCTATGGCAAGACTATGGCCTGGGACTGGGTCACCCTCAACTGGGACTACCTAGTGAACAGGTGAGTCACTTCTCTGAGTGCAGGGTAATTATATATATATAGGGACTGAATGAAATGCCCCAAGTTAATTTACTGAATTATCAGAAACTGAGCCTAGAGTTTATTAATCAGGTGAATAGTGAGACTTGTGTTTAATTTCTGTTATTTTGTTAAAGATACACCATCAATGACAGAAACCTGGGGCGCCTGCTTACCAGAATCAGTACCACCTACAACACAGAGCTACAACTGTGGCAGGTTAGGAAAAGCCCAACTACATATAAAATTGGAATAAATAATTGAATCGTAAAAACACCTAAATACAGACTTAAACTGATGTGATAAACCCTGATCACTCTGGATTGTGGCTTTAATGTGGCTTTGCAAATGCCGGATCATTATGACTCTGTGGTTTTATTTTAGATGGAACACTTTTTCAAGCTGAACCCCAATGCCGGGGCAGGTGAGATGCCTAGACAGCAAGCTCTAGAGACGGTGAAAAACAACATTGAGTGGGTCAGAAAAAACAACGCAGAGATCAGTTTATGGTTGGTGAGCAATGTCCCCAAATGAAGACATCATGTCAGCACAAGACTAAACATCTGTAAGCCTACTCCTAAACCTTTATGCAATTATGATTGATTCAGCAGTTACAGGTCACTACAGAAGAAAGCCCATTTTTATCAGATGTCATGTCCTTCCATCTTGGACAAATCAAACAAACTTCTGAAGTGCTGAGTTCCATCCAGTAACTCTGCAGACTACTTTGTTTTTTCTCTAATCATATTTGTGTACAATTCAGTAAGGATAATCCAACTATTTCAGTGTTTGCGACAAACAAAAATATAACTTAATGTTTTCAAATGAATTGTTGTAACAGAATTATATGTTGTATCTATGACTATTATATGATGATCTATAACTACGATAACTTTATATCTCAGGTATCTTGATTAAAAAATAATGTATAAATGTATAAAGACATTTCCAAATTGTTTTTCTAACTATTCCAACAAAGTTTTACTAATGTGGAATGTAAAAATGTATCAGAAATAAAGGATAATGAAGGATACAGAATGTATAAGAAAGATTTTATATAAATAATGGGTGACAGAGCATTACCTCAGCACTCTAAAATTGTGTAAATTCCTGATCCTTCCTGACCACTGCCCGGGTCTAGAAAACTTTGTATGGTTGAATATTTCAAACTTGCTTTCACACCCCATCCTTTCACAGCAGTGCATTCAACAACAGGTGCATTCAGATAGTGGAATGAAGTTATAAATGAACGTATAGCAATCCTCTCTCATTGGGTCAAAGGGAGCTGGGAAATCGTCATGGGAACCTGATTGTTGATGGTGATCCGTTGTCGGGTTTGACAGCGGAGCATTCCAGTGATTGCTCTTCTGAACCTGAAGGATAAGCAGTTAATATGAATAATAGTTAAATTAAATCAATATACAGTACCAGACAAAATTTTGACCACACCCATTCACTTGAATGGGCTTGACTGTCCAAATTGTTGACTGGTACTGTGGGATTTTTATTATTTTATTATAAAGTAGGATCAACAATGGTCTGATTTTGATTTAGTAGATGTACACCTTTCTAACTCCTTTCCAGGAGTTGGTATTCAGACTTGCCTTAACAGGCTACAGTAGGCAGGCATTTTTCCATTGAATGCTCAGACTATATGTTATTCAACATCTGAAAACACTTATTTACACAGATCATTTTCAATTTGGTTTACAATACTTTTATCTAAAGCCATCAATTTTAACACATTGTACCTTCAATTCCTAATTTATTCAAAGACTCTCTAGCGTATATGTAGAGAACGAGTTCAGAATATTAGCAACCAATGAAATTAAGCCATTTACACAGTTTTATTATTTTAATGATATACTAATATTTAAAAATATATATTTTCAGGTGTTTATAAATATAATAATAATAATAATAATAACAACAAGAAACTTGACAAAAAATGTGGTTTGATTTATGTTTAAAATCAACATATTCTGTTATTTAACCCATGGCAATGTTGGAATATTATTATCGGCTACATGGAAAAATAATAGGGAACATAGAGTGTAGTCCATTGCCTGTACTCCACAAAATAGGATTTTGTAGTTTGTATTTCATAGGGTTGATGAAAATGACACATATTGTTTTAAAATGATTTAGCATTCCATTGATTTGCAGCATAAATTGATAATGTTCATTACAGTTCAATTGTGTTAATTTTAGTAACCTAAGTTTTTACAACAGCATTACCAATGTACGTAATGTTCTAGATAACTATTTGACTAGAGTAGCAGCCCTCACAGTTAACGTTAGCTTGTTACCTTCTGCCTATGTTGAGTCTTCGTCAGTGTTGTACATCATTACAATATAATGCCACAATATGGTGTAACTTGTTAAATGCACACACGTGTGCCTTGTTGTCATTAACACTCACTCAATCACACACATACTCTCTCACCCACTCTCACACAGGTTTTACTGTTTTTGGTAGAACTTTTGAACTGTTTTGGAATACTTGGTCTGCAGTATCCTCTATTGTCGTATTCGCTATTGTAGTTTAAATAAATGTTCTACACTATTAATGTCCATGTGTCTATACTTATATTCTAGAGACTCTCAATATACTCTGTGTTTGGTGTTGGGTTAATGCGCCTTGACAAATTTGGTTGCCACTTTCTGATTACATTTCTGGCTACATTTCAAATCAAAACATATTAATCATTTAATAATTGTTGACAAGGTGCTAAAATGTTTGTTTTCAACTTCCAAATAGGTGTCAAATGATTGAGAAATAAATAATTAATTGCAAAATGATTGTACCAATCAATCGTTGAAGTAACTGTTTAGTAGGATCATACCTTTGCATTATGGACTGCCTGACACATTTATTATCATATTTATGATTAACAATCAAATTATTAATGACGTAGAAACTAGTTGCTATAAATTAAGTTGCCATCAGTTGTCTTCTAATCAGTGACTTGTTTGATGCAAAGCAGGCCCTTTATTACCAAACACCAAGTAACTAAATTAAGATACAATATTGAGTCATTGGCAAACTGTTAGTTAAACATTAAACTATTGGTTACTTTAAAACTAAACTTCATCTGGGTGATCAAAGGATTATATGAATATTTGATCTTGTTAAGTGGATTCATATGTCAGATTTATCACATAGCTTGTTGTTGGTGGGGTGACTAAGATGATACTTAAACATATCATGAGAGCACTTCTTAGATTTGACTTACTAGCACTCTAAGGTTACATTTTGCACACCTGTCATTGGTCAATGCAATGCATTATCACATGCTCACATTTGTATTTGTCTTGCATTGCTGAGGTACCTCCCTTTAAGATCAAAAACCATACAATTTCCATTTTGCACAAAACATTCATCAACATCAAGGCAATGAAAGCTTACTTTTTGTTGGCAATCACGTAGATGCAGGGGTTGTAAAAGGTGGAAGACTTCGCAAAAAGTGGAGCAATGATTGCCATGGGGGCTGGAATCTTTTTGGGGTCCCCAAAAGAGGCCCATAAGCACACTATAGAGTACGGTGACCATGCCACCAGGAACATGACAATCATCACAATAGACATCTAGGCAGGAACAACAAATCAAAGACAAATATGAATGTAGATTTACAGCACATTCTGCCGACCATTAATGCTTGTTATAACCATAAAGTCCTACCTGAGTCCAACTGAAGTTACAAAAGTGAAGCTAAAAGAGATGTGTCAACACTGGACTGGAATGAGAAACACAGGCGTACCTTAGTCACATCCATCTGGTCTGACCAGTCCATGTTAATGCTGTCCAATTGGTTGCTGGCTTTGTATCTCTTCATGGTAACAGACACACTGTAGTAGCAGTAAAACATTACCGACAGTGGGATGATGAAGTTCACAGCGATTACGGCCATGGTGTAGGAGACAAAGCCCCTGTAAAAGACAATGTATGATAAATGTCATAATATTTCTTTAATCTTCAAGCCAAATAATCATTTAAATTCAAGTTATTTTAAGTACCATCCAAATGCCAACTCACACATCATTTTTTCTCCAGTTGATGGTGCATGTAGCACCAGTGGGGTCCGGGGCATAGCCAGCCCAACCCACCACAGGCATGGAGGACCAGAACACTGCATTTAGCCAAGCAGCCAGAATTAAGAGTGTGTATGAACGGGTTGACATCTTTTGCCCTGTAGTACAGTAGGAAGAACAGGCATAATTACGAATTCAATGTTGAAGACTGGTCAGGTCATTGAAAGCTAAGCTTAGATTTTAGCAGTCCATAGCGGTTTGCAATGTGACTTTGGGGAGACCAAGGCCTGTAATATAAATAACATCCATGTAAGTAATTTAAAGGTTAATGAATACCAATGTCAGGTCTACAGATGGTTAGGTAGCGGTCAATGGCCACAACAGTCAGCAGTCCAATACTAGCCATCCCAAAGAAGATATTCAAGGCGGCATAGATCTAGAGGAGAAAGTCAACACAGTCATCCCTTATAATAGAATTGTTAACAGGATCAAAATATTGGTTTCTCTTGATTTTTGATCATCCATATTTGGTATTTTAGAAATGTATTCAGATACACCTTGGTCATTTAAGACACAACAATTGACTGGACTTAGGCCTCATCATTTTTTCAAATCAGTATGTCATATCAAACCCCCCACCTCATCTACAGTGGTCAAGCTCAAGACTTTAGCCCCAGATTAGCATCCCATGGGATACTGGAGCACAATTCCTGATACATTCCTCAAATAATCTCAGATAATTACAGAACAAGAAAATGTTGTAAGAAATGTTATTTTTGGCCTGGCCACGTGGGGTTTAAGCACCGAGGTTCAATTAAAATCAATCCACAATGTGACATTTGTTTTTCTGCCCATATGACCTATTAAGTGATGATGATATTGGGTGTTAGAGGAAGGTCGTCCGAGGACTCCAGTCATCCAATCCATGGGACGTTCACTCTACCATTTCGCAAGCAGTATTGAAGCATCAGTCTAGGACTAACAGACTTCAACTTCATTGGCTAGTGACCCAGATGATCATTGGCTGATCCTTCTGATTCCTGGTTGGTCATGTGATCACAAATCATTTAATTGGGGACATAATATCCCAAAAACTTTACAAAAGGAATTACTTCACAATAGAGATGGCCTCAAAGGCAAACCCATAATGAAGGCAGGACAGCCAAGAGCCAAGAGGTGGCTGAATAAAAAGCCCTAGTAGGCATGAAGGGTTTGACTATTGCCTGAAGTTAGGGAGGAGAAGCTCCACTTTTTGCTCTGTAAGCAAGCACCTTGTCCTTGTAGTGAATAGGTGCTTCAACTTTTTAAAATATAAAGTACCTATCAGTCAACGCTAGAAGTAAGAGGGAAAACATTACATCACAAAGACAGTGGAGCTGTTGACAATACAGTATATACTTTTTGAAAAGGTAGTGTTTCCCTTTGAACATGGGAAGTAATTACCTTTAAAGAAAATATAAACTGGTTTTAAATGTCCTTAGGTGGGAAAATATGCAAGCTGCGCAAGGAGTATGTAGAGGACCATAGTAACTTAGCAATGTATTATGAATTTGCTGATCTCTGCCCTGGAAACTGATTGGCTGCTTTCTGCTGCTCTGTATTAGTCAAACTCTCAGTCATAGGGCACAGCGAAAATGATGCCGGTTCCAATATTCCTGTCATTCCACAAATTTTGCAATGTGGTGTCATTTTGCCAAGCAATAACACAAGTAAATCATTTTGCCAAGCAATAACACAAGTAAACACAAAATGCAGTTTTGGATGCTGGGGCACTCCCTGGCATAGTCTCAGCACCCTCTGTCACAAGATTGTGAAAGTGAAATTTATCCGTGCTGGAGCTTCCTCTGTACTTGCCTGAGCCCCCACCCATCAAGTGATTGATTCTACATTTATACATTTTTCTACAATACACATATTAATTTCCCCACGATTTTCAATATGGCTATTTTAAGATATACTTATTGCTATTGTAAACATTTTATTTGAGGACAGTAGGAAGGAGTCTAGAGAGACAGATTAGTAGAGGAACTGACTGTCGACTGAGCCAGGGCCGTTGTGCCCAATTATATGTGGTCTAGGTTTGGTACCTTAGAACCAGACACCAGCCTCTATCACAAAATATTTTATGTACCATTGACGTGCACAGTGGGCACCACACATTCCACCAACCTGGCAACCAGTGTGGCCAAATTTCCAGCTACCATGGAGGTCAGAGGCAGCAGACATGGGGTAGCCGATGCCGGCCACTCCAATGTCGGTGAAGGCCAGGTTGATGATTATGGCATTGGTGGCATTTCGCAGCTCCTTGAACTTGATGAACATTGCCAGTACCACAATATTACTTGCCAAACTAATGACACCTGGGAAAAGTAAATATAAATACTCAGATCTTCATGATTTCATGATATACAGTGGTGTGAGAAAGTGTTTGCCCTCTTCCTGATTTCTTATTTGTTTGCATGTTTGTCACACTTAAATGTGTCAGATCATTAAACAAATTTAAATACTAGTCAAAGATAACACAAATAAACACAAAATGCAGTTTTGAAATGAAGGTTGTTATTAGTAAGGGAAAACAAAATCCAAATGCACATGGCCCTGTGTGTTTGCCCCCCTGTTAAAACCCAACCCAACTATGGTTTATCATGCCTGAGTTCAATTCCTCTAGCCACACCCAGGCCTGATTGCTGCCACACCTGTTCTCAATCAAGGAATCACTTAAATAGGACCTGCCTGACAAAGGGAAGTAGACCAAAAGATCCTCAAAAGCTAGACATCATGCCAATTTCCAAAGAAATTCAGGAACAAATGAGAAATAAAATAATTGAGATCCATCAGTCTGGAAAAGGTTATAAAGCCATTTCTAAAGCTTTGGGACTCCATCAAACTACAGTGAAAGCCATTATCCACAAATGGCAATCACTTTTTCACACAGGGCCATTTGGGTTTGGATTATGTTTTCCCTTAATAGGAACAACCTTCAATTAGAAACTGCTTTTACCAATATCTGAATTTGTTTGATGATCTTAAACAATTACGTTTGACACACGAGCAAACAGATAAGAAATCAGGTCGGGGGCAAACACTTCCTCACACCACTGTAGGCCCATGTCTAAAATGGCCCATGTCTGTTAAACAAATCAATCAGCTGACAACATTCTTTTGTTCTAGTGAATCAACCTAAAATCTCAAGTCAAACTACATCAGACAGAGCAAGCCATTCAACTGACCTTTCATTAACAAAAGTTAAGCAGATTTAACAAAAGTTTCACAGATAAATCAGTGTTACCTCATCAGGAAATATTTCAATCTTGCTTAGTAGGCATATGTATTACCTAATGACATCAGCCAGCTGAGCAGTAAGAGAATGCCAGGGAAAGACTTCACTCGTATGCGTAAGAAACACTGTGCGTAGGACATTTATTGAGAAAGGCTAACAGCAATCAGAGACAAGAAACATTTTGGTGTCCCAAAGGGAGGAGAAAATTAACACCTATATAATATTATTTTTGTACCAGTGATATGTCTGATCATAATTCCATATTTTTTTATATTCTAACTAGTAGAATAACTATTTTCTGTCATAAATTCCCATGTCCATGGGAGAAGTTCTGTACAGGGTGAAAAGTAGACTGTACTGTATAAATCAATTACAGAAGCCATCCACAATCCATTATCTAAGACACAGATTCAGCTGCTTCAAAATAAAAATGTGTATACGTTAAAAATGAATTATTATCGCAGTTCCACTAGCTAATAAATAATTATGAGCGACACGTTAATTCAGTTCATTAGTAATGTTGTGGATTAAATGCAGAGTGTCTGTACCTGCAGTGATAAGGTATGCTGCCACTATGTTGTGCTCCAACTGTGAAAAGGCACTCTTTCCTCCATAGGAAAGGACTGCCCCTGTGGTGTTGAATCCAGACTCCATTCTAGGGTTACACGTTCCAAAGTAAAAACAATGAAAGAAGAGGTATTCTCTACACCAGCGAGAAACTTTCCAGATTGTCCTCAGTAAAAGAATGAGGCTAAATGAGAAGGCTGAAATCTTCTGCAAATACAGGTATTAGAGCATACTTTCATCCCCTTATTACCAAATACCAGGAAGGTCGTTGTTTGGGTGTTACATGGGTAGGGGGTAAACACAAGTGAGGATTACAAGTCACATGGCAGATCTGAATAATGGAGTTGAAATCCATGTGAGTCCTGAAAGAATATTACAACTGCACTGGAGAACAGAATAAGTAGGCATGGGCCGGTATATTGGCCAGCAATACGTATCAGCTTATTAAAGACAAATAATTTAATAACTGATATCTGCTGATTGCATTAAAGTGAATTAAGATCCAACCGGTTGTGCTTTGTCTAAAGAGGCTTCCAATCTGCTCCAGTAATTTTCTATAATACTTTTTGTGCTCAAGTGTCCTATTGTTTTATTGTTATTATTGATTCTCTGAATTTCTTCCCGGGCTCCATCAAATTGAACGGGGACCTTTGGTGAACATAGGCTTACATTTTCGACACTTTCCATACATTCACATATAGCTCCTTCCACATATTAGTTTGAGGTGCAGGCTTTGACTGAGCCACTCCAGGACATTTTAGTTTTTAAGCCACTCCAATGCAGCTTTGCCTTTATATTTGATATATTTCATTGTCCTGCTAGAAGATAAATCTTCTCCCTGTATTTAGATTCATCCACTTCGCCCTTTATTTTCACAACCCTTCTGCAGAGAAATATCCCCATATCGTAATGCAGCCATGTCCATGCTTTACAATAGAAATTATGTTCTCTGGAAGATATGCAATATTAAGCTTGCGGCAAACAACAAATCATTGAATCAACTTTCTGTTTTCCACATTCTCTTCTGGCAAACTCTAGCTGATGTGTTGTTGTTGTTTTTTGCCCTTCTCCCATTAAATACACTTTTTTTAAAGCACCGGGCTATCGTTGGAATTTGCAACTCCCAACTCAGCCATGGACGACTGTAGGTCCAAATAACTCTTGGGGGCCTACTGAATGCCCATGGCCTGTTCTACACATATTCACAGTTCTCTCCATTTCTAAATAACTTATTTTACTGTGCCATGAAGGCCATTCAATGCTTTGGAAATAAATCCTGCCCCTGATTAGTGCTTTTGAAGAACTGTATTCCAGATTTGCTTTGAATGTTCCTTCATCTTCATGATGTTAATTTGTTATGAATTGCAAAACCAACTATGGGACATCCCAGAGACAGGAATATTTAGACTGAAATCATGTGAAACACTTCGACTGCACAAAGGTGGGCTCCATTCAACAAATTACGTGACTTCAAAAGACAAAGATTGTTACAAAACAGCTTGTTTAAATTTGTCATAGCAATGGGGATGAATGCTTATGCAATAAATTATTTTCTGATTTATATTTGTAATTTATGTAGAACAATTTGCAGATTAATTTTTTTTATTTGACATTATGGACATTATTGGCAAAAATCCTAATTAAATCCATTTCGGTTAACTGTGGTAAAAATGGTGCAAAAGAAGTCCAAGAGAGTCACAATTTTATCATTATTTCGTATTATTCTACATATTTAGTGATAGTCTTTTGTAACTTTTTTCACATTTCGTCATTAAAAAAAGGTTCTGAATGATTATTTTCATAAGATATTTCAATGTATTCCCTATATATAGGTACAAATTTCAATAATACGTGTTTGTGCTTTGTCATTATGTTGCATTATGGTGTCATTAGGATTTTTTTTTAAATGATCAATTATAAATTGTAGCTGGATTAGGACAAGTCCCAGGTGCATACTTTCCATAATGATTACAAACAACTCACTTTGAAATAGTCTTAAATAATTTGTTAATATAAGAGTACAATGGCTATATGGTATATCATTTTAGGAAGACACCTTAAATATTGTGCAAATGTATATTTCTTTTTTCTATGATAACAATTAACAGTGATTTTACATAATATTTATGCATTGTATACATAAAAATATTATAATTTCATTTAATTGTATAAATTACTATACCAGTTACACTACACTAAACGGAGCTAGCAAACATCGCAATCTTCTGATAATGTACAGTAACCACGTTTTTTGACACAAACATGTATTCCAAGATTGAAGTTTCATTGATTATTTGTCAAATGCACCGAACTTCTCCTACACAATGTACTCCTCGGGACATGGCACCCGAACACCACAACCACGTAGTACCAACTACGTATTACATACCTTGAAAGCAAATTTGATTAATTTACTATAGCAAGCTAAGTGACGGTTATAAACCAGAATCCTGGAAATGCACATTAAAAAGCACGCTATATAAAATTAAGTTAGGTATGTTTTAATATTGCTTTATACTATTTGGTATTTAAGAACGGTGTACAAACGATACGAAGGAGGTTGTAATCACTTAACAAAATTAAGAACGCAACACTTTTGTTTTTGCCCCGATTTATCATGAGTTGAACTCAAAGATCTAAGACTTTGAGTTCACTTAACACTTAACTAATGGCTTGACTTTCCCGAACTGGTCTTTGCTAAACAACATAGAGGAATTCATCTCAGGTAAGATGGCGGAGCTATTTGGATGTCAGAAAGATCTCAACCATAGATAATAGAACAGTAGATGGGTTGATGTCATAGAGGGCCTATAAATCAGAATGGCGCAATTTGACAGCCATCTTACAAGGGACCTGATCTAAAAACTTGGCATTTCAGTTCCCATAACAGCTAGATTTCCTTAATAATACATAGGCACTGTCATGCACAATATAATAAATATATTACTGTAATTTTCAGAATATTAACAAACACATTTATTTAAAATAGTTTTCAATAATTTATTCATGAGTACAAAAATGGCTATGGTCTAATGTAGGGAAATACAGCATAATCCTTTAAATATAGTGCAATATTATATATCTTTATTTCCAAAGATAATTAACTGTGGTTTTAAATTATAATACATGCATGTAGTGTATTTACATATACAAATTATAATTTCATTTCATTGTGGAAATCATTTTTAGAAACAGTACGCAAAACGGAGCAAGCAAGCTCCTTGAATTTAGGACGCTTACAGCAGCAGCGTAATCGGAGGACAGAAATAGGAGCAACAATGCTAATGTTGTGTGGACAAAGGCTACCCATCTGCTGATTATATACAGTAATTACGTTTTTTAAACAAAAACGCGTTATTTCATGTTGTGTCAGCAAACTAGCTGAGATGTTTTAATTAAAAAAATAACATTCTGATAACATTCTGTAAACTGACGTAGCTAAACAGCTGAAGTGAGGCTGGATTAGCTTTCTTGTTCATTGATAAAAACATGGTATGTACAATTAAGTATGTTATCATACATTTCTACACTATTGCTGATGCATGAACAACGTTTCCCACCTTTGTATCGTTCATCCTTTTTCTGGACCAATTTACTACTGCACTGTATACCACCATGATTAGTTTTAAGTGGCTTGACTAAGATGATGGAGCTATTGAGACGTGTATATATAGTGTAAAAATAGACTCAGGACAGTCTATACTGTGATAATATGCAAAAATATCAAGGGGCACTGTGTATTTGCAAGTGTTGCTGTCTTTTTACTCAGCCCATACCATTGGCCACAATGGAATTCAGTGGATATGAAATACATATTGCCCTAAAGAAAAAAAACTATTCTATATGCCGCAGTGAATGTATTGTAGGAAATGTTCAGGAGAGTCTACTGAGTAAATATCTGCAAAGAAATCAAGGGGCACTGGGTATTTGCAATTGTTGCTGGCTTTTTACTCCTCCCATACCATTGGCCACAATGTAACTGCATGCATATGAAATACATATTGCCATAGCCAAGTAATTTGATGCAACAGGCTAGTGAACTCTGTAAATACATATTGCCATAGCCAAGTCATTTGATGCAACAGGCTAGTGAACTCTGTAAAAAACAATTCTCTGGTAAAGATGATAGGTATAGAGTTGGCATGTACATGTTCAGCTTGTTGTTGAATTCCACACACCTCAAGGAAATCTGTGCTTTAGTGTTTGACATTTGCATCATTCTGGGGAGCAGAACTAATAGTACATTGGTAATGCAGAGCCTTGTAAGGGTTCATAGTCAAACAGGAAAGTTGAACAGCCATTGTAAAAGTGAACCATGCAACACAATGGATGAAATAGAGTGCAGATTATCTGAGCGACTGGGTGATGTTGTAGTAAATCTACAACCACAGCACATTAATGAACACTAAAGAAAAGCCCTGTAAAGTCCTTTCACCTTAGTGTGTAAGTGAACTCTAGCAGATTGGAGTGTCTGTCTAATGGGCTATTGTAAAAGGCAATAGGCCAGACATACTGACTATGTTCCCAGAGAAACATAATAAGGAGATCCTCATTAGCAAGATTAACATATTACACAGATGTTGTTTTAAGCATGACACTTCAAATCCAGCAAAATCCCATTTATTTTTTAAAGCTCTTTTTACATCAGCAGTTGTCAAAATGTGTGTCCCTACTGGAGTCAGAACCTAGGAAGACGGGGCAGACAGTCTTCTTCTGGCTGTCACTTATTACAATGATTAGTACATGGGTTTTGTGTAATATGAATGTTTATGCACAATCAGATGACCACCAGGTCAACAGACAAAGGCAGGCTGTCTCCAGAGTCTTTAGACAAAATCCAGATCGGCAGCACAGCCAGGTGGACAAGGAAGAACAGCTGGGCTTTGGGGACTGGCAGCAGGAATTATCAGGTAGCACCTAGATCTGCAACTCAACCAGGAGGACTTTAGACAAAGACAGCTGTTGGGTCATCTTGCCACGTAGTCCTGACATGTAGTCTAAGGGCTCAGGTCCTCCTGAGTTTCAACAGGACACCTTCCTTGGATTCAAAATGACACCTCAACATGCTTTTCAGACTGATCCAAGTCCCCCTGTCACATGAACTAAGGAAACGTTAACAAAAGGGAACTCCCCATAACTCCAGACTGGGCCTAGCTAGGCAGGAAATGGCTTCACCCACTTTGCCAAGATCCACTTATAGAGAAAAAAAAATCAAAGTTTTGTGGGATGACCCACATGAGTAAATGTTAAATCTTAATTCAACCAACGTGGCTGGTCATAAAAAGCTTATAATTCAGCCAGGGCTGTAAAGACAATGTTACTGTACATACTTTGAGGTACATTTTGAGAGTTATCAGGAAGTTGGCGCAGGCAGGACGGGAGTTCAGCTAAACAGGTAAATAGAATCCGAATTAAATGAAACAGCACACACATGTGCACCGTCAAACAACAAACAATAACCGACAGGGACATGGAAGAAAAGACTGAACTGAATACACATACTGGTGTGCTAACACAAAAAAGGTATATGTAACCAAAGATGAAGGGACTGAATCTAATCAACTAAACAGAACAGGACACTCCAAATAAGGACATGACACCAACAGGCAAGGATACCAAACTAATCCTGTTAGGCTGGAAAAGTACTATATTTTCCTGTCAAGGTCGTATATTATTTGCCGATAGTCAACTCGTGGGAGTATTGCAAGAGTTTTCAACTGGTCACTGCGTTATATGGGTGTGCCTGGAGGAACTCTCAGGTATGCCACAGAACCTTTCTGAAATCCTGATTGATAAACTTGGAATTCAAACCATGGAATTCTGTCTTCAGTGCAGGGCCACGGCCAGGAATCCTGGGCCCCCTCCCTTATAGACAACATTGACAGTATTACAATCAGTGAGTCCTGCAAATTCACAGGCCTTTCCTTGCAATAGCTATGGCCCTCATTCAAAGCATTAGTTCCGCTCAGGTAATACTTTTATTATCTGTTGTCAGTCTCATTTGTCACACATTTAAAATGTTGCTGTTGCATTTACTGTTTTAGGGAATCCTGATATTTTTGTTTCCAGTCCAGTGATCTCAGCTCAGACTGCTGTTGTGAATTATGAGCAAATGTATTCATCAATTTTGCTTGGTCTGTGTGACTGAAAATCAGACAAATGAAATTAAGCTTCACTATACTGCAACAATAGAGACAGACAATGGCTTAATGGTTCCTATTTTTTCATTGCATAAAACCAAACCTCTAGCTCAAACCACTCAAAACTAAACATCAATTTTAAACAACCAGTTTTTTTTCTTATGCACATTTGCAAGACTCTTAAAGGGGTAGACAAACTAATTATGCTAACATAATAGCCTATTTTATTTAAAAGGGATGTTTGCCACAGAAAGATTTGTAATCCTATTTAGGTGTACCCCATTTAAAAAAGGATGGGAATCATTTGTATAGACACACATTCAAAGAAGACTGGCAAGCAACCTGTATGATAATTTTTTTATTCTACAACCTTGTTTTAAAAAATATGGGATGCTGTGTATGTAAATAAAAACCGAATGCAAGGATGTGCAGATCATGTAAACCCTATATTGAAAAGACAATAGTACAAAGACACCATATCAAATGTTGAAACTGAGAAATGATGTTGTTTTTGGAGAATATATATATATATACATTTTGAATGTTATGCCACCAACACATTTCAGATAAGACAGGAGCATGTTCACCACTGTGTTGCATCCCCTTTAAACAATAATCTATGTTTGGAAACTGAGAAGACCAATTGCTGTAGTTTTGAAAGTGAAATGTTTCCTCATTCTTGCTTGATATAAGATTTCAGCTGCTCAACATTTCAGGGTCTCCTTTGTCATATTTTTCATTTCATAATGCACCAAATGTTTTCAATAGGTGACAGGTCTGGACTGCATGCAGTCCAGTTTAGCACCCACACTCTTTTAGTACAGAGCCATGCTGTTGTAATATGTGCAGAATGTGGTTTGTCATTGTCTTGCTGAAATAATCAAGGCCTTCCCTGCAAAAGTCTGGATGGCAGCATTTGTTGCTCCAAAACCTATTTTGTTCAGCATTAATGGTGCCTTCACATATGTGCAAGTCACCCATGTCATGTGCACTAATGCATCCCCAAGCCATCATGGACACTGGCTTTTGCACTGTCCATGGATAAAAACTGAGAAGGATCCTCTCTAAAGTGCAGAGGACGCAGCAACCATTATTCACAAAAATAATATCACATTTTGATTTCTCCACAGGACAGGTTTCGACTTCACCTCAGTCCATCTTACATGAGCTCGGGCCCAGAGAAGGTACCAGCATTTATATATCTCGTTTATGCATGATTTCTTTGCATGGTAGTGTTTTTACCTGCGTTTGTGGATGCAGCGATATATTGTGTTCACACATGATGGTTTTCGGAAGTGTTCTTAAGCCCGTGCCGTGATTTCCACTACTGAGTCACATCTGTTTTAATTCTGGCTTGAGGGAAAGAGCTACGTTAGGAGATAGCACTGATTTTAACTTTCAAATAATAAGCATTTAGTTGAGTTTAAAAAAAAATCTGCCAATAAGCATTATTAGTAGTTCGTACAACTATATTCAAATGTCAATGGTTTTCTATGAATGGTTTCTTTGTGATGAAATTAGTTAATGTAGTTGTGTTAGCATTCTCAGCCCGCCAAAAACTTTGATCTTTGGCACGCATTCATGAAATATATCCTATATAACTGACTAAACACATGGGCCATTCTACCTCACATTATGTTCATATCTTTGCTTAAACACTTGCATTACATCGAAAGTGCAGCACGGATGTGATATTTCTCCGATATACGCAATAAAACTACTAATGGCAGAAATAGCAAACATCGTGAGTTGGCGTCATACCAACTTTCGTTGCTGCACTCGTGCAAATACTTTTGGCATATAGTACGATATCGTGGGTAGTGTAGTTTATATGCTGGATCCATCTGTCATGTTGAGCTATTATTTGTTCACTTAATGTCCTGTAATGCATTTTATTTGGCAGAGAAGTAGCTAACATTTCTGTATCTATCTTTTATAGAAAAGCTATTAAGATTGGTGCATTGAAGAAGATCTTGTTCCCATCCATATGATTGCAGGTACAGTAATTTATTGTCTTTCTAATTGATCTATATCTGTATACCCTTTGTACCTTTCTTAAATGCTCAGTCAGGTCTGGATTGAGAGAAGGAAAAAGCTATTAAGATTGGTGCATTGAAGAACATCTGCTTGTTCCTATTCATTTGTTTGCAGATGGCAAATTGCTCTGTCACAAATGAAGAAACCAAAAGGGCAGTGGTATCCTCCTGTTGCAGTCCAGAAATCACTAAATATGACATAACCTTTACAGTCTTTTGTTGCCACTGTCCCAGCTTTTCTGAAACGTGTTGCTGACATCAAATTCAAATCGGGCATATATATTTCAAGGAACAATAACATTTTAGAATTTCAACATTTGATATTTTGTCTTTGTACTATTTTCCGTTGAATTCACCCTAAATTCATGAATTCCAATTCGTAATAATAAACTTTTCTCATAGCAGCAACATTCAATTGGCCAAATGAATGACTCGAGAGTGATGGTACAAGGAAGGTTTCGCCAAACATCCCACCCCCAACCCAAACATTGACTGACCTTGTGGCACCATAAAAGGGGGCAATATATATAAAACATGCTGTCATTTCTGAATGGGAAGACCCTCAAATAATTCTGTCTGTACTTCAACCCCGTAACTACGATGATGGTCTTCCATATTTGTTATATTTGCTGCAGTTTAAGGCATATAGATCATAATAATAAGAGTGAGCACACAAAATTTAATCAGGTTTCATAAAAAAAAAGTGGCACAGTGATACGTTTGTAACAGGATTAGTCTGTACTGTAGTCACCGAGGTAACAGGTTAGATTAAACAGTCGTGAATTTTACAGTATGTCCTCAGGATTAAAAACAATAATATGTGGGTTATTGTTTAAATAAAACAATAACCCACATATATTCTTGACTTGCCTATCACAGAGAGAATATTATAGCACCTAGCACCAGTGTAAGCAACAATCCCTTGATGTCTTTTTTAACCAGTAACAAAAACAATCTTTCACATTGCAGACACTGCAGCACATGAAATAAGAAACTACCTGACAAATACTGAAATTATGTCTGGGCATCAATTGCACAGTATCCTGTTATTCTGTACAGCAGTGGTTCCCAACCTTTTTTGGGTACTGTACCCCCAAAACATTTTATCCTGCCTGAAGTACCCCCACAAGCGCATGTGATCGGTGTGATTTTTAGATTTGGTGTAAATTTTAGGTGATACCTGAATTTACCTGTAAATAATGATATTTTTACTTCCTATAACTCTTATAAGATAATACTTGTCTTTGTTCAATATTTGTATGACTTTCTCACTTCTTCACATGTTCAGACCAACTATACAAAAACAAAGATTAATAATAATAATATTTTTTTTAATTTACAAACTTTAAATACAAAAATAAACCAATAAAATGTATAATCAAGTTCTAAAATAATCCTTCTAATGCAATCCTAAAATAAAATGTTTTGAGAAAAGATTTAAAAGTCACTAATGTATTTGAATTCCATACTGTAGCATAGGAACAAAATGCTCTATTACAGAACGAAGCTGTGTATTTGGAACAATCAAGAGACCAATCTGAGTGGAACGTAGATTACGACAGCAAGAAAACTTGTACATAGAAGCAGCCTACTCTAAGTAAGTTTAGACCTGTTCACTTGAGCTGCCGCTAGTATTGCTGCTGCTTGGAACGGCGCGTTTTTTTAGCCACTGATCCATAGTTGGCTATGTTCTACTAGTCAAAGCTAGCCTCTCTGCCTGTTGCTATGGTCACTACTGCGCGGCCACACAGTGCGCGTCCACGGACAAGCACATTTGGCGGGAAGGACAGGGTAACCATATTATAACATGATTATAATGTTATATAATATATATTTTTATATTATATAATTATATTATATAATGTTTTGAGAATAGTCAATG
>JACXGJ010009790.1:0-23447 GCA_016801105.1 Esox niger | reverse complement strand
CCTGGCTGGACGCTACAACACAGTAGACAACACTGCAACACTATAGACAACTGTATCCTACTGCCCTGGCTGGACGCTACAACACAATAGACAACACTACAGCACAATATAAAGAACTATAATACAGTAGACAACACTTCAGCACAATATAAAACCTTACAACACAACAGACAATACTACACCACAATAGACAACACTACAACACAACAGACAACCCAACAGCACAATAGACAACACTACAACACAATAGAAAACACTACAGCACGGTACGCAACACTACAGCACAATACACAACACTACAGCACAATTCAATGTTCAATGTCCAATATTATTTGATTGGTGTGAAGCCAGATCCAAGCCAAACCCAAGTTGGCTTCCTTTAATTCAGCCACTTGCAAAACCGAAGCAAAGTTACATTAAGGTACATTTTTTGGGAAGCTTGGATTCTTGAATACATACCATTAGTCCCTATATTTTACCACACTGATTCTGACTGGACACATCACAGTATTCCACTACACTGGAGTGATCCATGTCCTCATGCTTAATGCCTGTTGGCACATGTTGCTGCCGTTGTGTTGTTGCGTTGTTTTTGGGCCACTGAACACCTCTACATGTGGAAGTTAGAGGTAAGCTTGGGGAAGGCTGCTCATACCCACTTCCTTAGCCGTCTTCACCTCTAAGTGATCTCTGTCTCTGTCGGTTTGTCTTCCTCTATATAATAGTGACCACCATCTTATCTCTCCTATTGTCATCATTTTTGGTTACTTAAGGCTGAAGGGTAGAACATGATGGTGAAACATGCTGGGTGATGAGTGAGATAGGACAGCCTCTATAACAGATTCCCGCTTCTGGTGGAAAGTCACATCCTTTCTGCTAGTAGGAAATTAGATACATTGTCAAGACCTCTGAAACATAATTTTTGAGCAGTCGAGGGCTTAGACGGGCTAATGCCAGGAGAGAGAGTGGAGAAGGGTGACTGAAACAGGCAGACAATGATAATGATACAAAGACACAGGGAGACTGAAACAGGCAGACAATGACGATGATACAAAGAAACAGGTAGAGAGACTGGAACAGGCAGACAATTATGATGATACAGAGAAACAGGAAGAGAGACTGGAACAGGCAGACAATGACGATGATACAGAGAAATAGGAAGAGGGACTGGAACAGGCAGACAATGACGATGATACAAACAGGAAGAAGGGAATGAGGAGAACAGTGAGGAGATAAGAGAGAGAGAGATCGATCAGTTGAGGTCTTGGCAGTTCGTTGTTAATTCATGGTCAGTATGAGCCAAAAACAAAATGCGAGCATGGTTCTGTATAGCGTGTACAGATCCAATAATCAGTTATTCTGTTATAGCTTTGTTGTATCACAGACTTTGATGGCAACATCCTCTCTTTTTCTCTACGAGTATGTTCTGCTTAGCGACTATTGGACCTCTCATTCCAGCCACTTGAGAGAAGAGCCCAGTATGTCTGTTCTGTCCCCTCTAACACTGGAAACCCATAAGCATCCTCTAATGCCACTTCACTGCCTCGGGTGGTTCTGCTATGTGTTCGTATTTACTGATTTAATTGCCTGAGTACACTTTTTCTCTTTTCTGTGCAGATTGCTTTTTTTGCCTGTTTTAGCCGTGCTGAGTGCTGGTCGGCACCCATTAACCTTCCAAGGAACGAGTTAAATTTTTGCGGACTATGCTTTAGTTTTGGACCATCTCACAGGGTTCTCTGTAACCCCCGACTTCGCTCTTTCCTTTGTGTCCCCATGTTCTGTCCCTGGGATCCAGACTGTTTGCACAACCCTAAGAAGGTCTTCAAAGGACCCCTCCTTGCCTTTCACAGCGTGGGTCTCTCTGTAGTTAACCCAATCCACCATGTCAAATCCCTGCATAACCCCATTCAATCAGCCTTGGTTAACTGCACAGCTAGAACCCTTTACCTCCCAGTAAGTACCCCCGAACACCATAGAAACCTCATGTTAACCTGTTCCCCTCCCTTCCTCCCTCTATCAAAGGCCTTGTTCCTCCCTATGCAGTCCCATCCCTCATCTGTTACCATCTTCAGCACGCCAAAGGTTTCAAAGCCCCCTCTTGTCCCCAATAGTCTCCAATCTCCAATCATAACACTCTCACTTACCTATCTTCAATGCAATTCCTACTTTCATTCAGGTATTGGAAGTTGCTCTGTGTGGTAGAGAGAGAAAATGGCTGATTGCTTCAGAGACCCTGCAGTGATTGTCCCTGACCTTAGCGGTTTAGAGGCAGCAGGAAGTCTGAGAGAGGGAAGAGAAAGACCTGTGAGAATTGAACAGATTATCCGTTGTCCAATAAACCGGAGACCTGGCAGGGTTAGAGAGAGAGTGAAGTGGGGAGGGCGGGTGGGCGGTAGATGGAACTGATTGCAGCCTCTTTTCCTAGTTTCCTGGGGGTCTATAGGGGGCTGCTAGCCCAGACATGGTCCTAGTGTCCTGGGGGTCTATAGGGGACTGCTAGCCCAGACATGGTCCTAGTATCCTGGGGGTCTATAGGGGACTGCTAGCCCAGACATGGTCCTAGTGTCCTGGGGGTCTGTATGGGTCTGCTAGCCCAGACATGGTCCTAGTGTCCTGGGGGTCTATAAGGGACTGCTAGCCCAGACATGGTCCTAGTGTCCTGGGGGTCTGTATGGGTCTGCTAGCCCAGACATGGTCCTAGTGTCCTGGGGGTCTATTAGGGACTGCTAGCCCAGACATGGTCCTAGTGTCCTGGGGGTCTATAGAGGTCTGATAGCCCAGACATGGTCCTAGTGTCCTTCATGTTAGCACTGAGAGACCCAGGATTGTAATATTACATGTATTCAAAAACACTATGAGTTTGTCTCTTTGGATGTCCCTAATCCCTCATAGCTGTACCACCCAGCTCGCCCACTCTTACAGCTGTCATAGTAACTCAGTCCCACCACAAAGCTGCTGGTAGCCAATTGCCATGGCCTGTGTGTGTGTGTGCATGTGTGCGTGCGTGCGTACGTGCGTGCGAGAGAGGGGAGACGTCATTCAGAGAAAGCCAGAGAGAAGGGCAAGGAAAGATTCAAACCTATGTATTGAATACATTTCAAAAGGCATTTTTGCCCATATATTTGAATCTTATCCCAATGTTGTAATTATTTGTATTATTTGTGATGGAGCGTGTGTGAGGCACTTTGAGGGTGGAGTAATGAATGACCGTGCTGCTAGTCATTAATCACACACACAAACACACACACAGACGCACAGACATACGCACGCCATCCACCCACTGCTCAATTCACACCAGAGCCTCATCTGTGTGCCAAAAGGGAAGCCAGTATTTTCTACAAAGCCAATGACTCCCCACCAGCCCCAATTACACACAGCAGTCTCCCACGGTCCTCATTTATTATGGACTTCACTGTTCTGCCTCACACAGACTCACACAATCCCAGCTAACCTTGGTTTTGCCCTGAAACAGATGGACAGGTCTCACTGAAAAGATTTGTCTCCTGTAAACTCCAGGCGTTTCTCCAGGCAGACCAACACATTAGTCGAGAACATTGGAATTGCTTGTGTGACGTCCATGACTCTTGAATACTGCGTTTGGGTTCATTGGTTTAGTTGGTTGTGGCAAACAAGTATTTGTCTGTAGTGTCACTGTGGCTTTTTAAGTATCTACAGGTCAATGTTTGATATATATGAAACGCATCTAAGCATGGTATGAAATGCGTATGTAAAATCGTAGTTTGAGTTGTTTTGGTGTGTTTTTCTTACATTCTTGGATACATTTTACTATTGCTTTAGAGGCAAATGATGCCAACCAAAATTTGGAAAGCAAATGTAAAAAGAAAAAAGTGGATCAGCTACAGGCCACCTGTCAAAGTCAACCATACGTAAGTACAGAACATTTCAAACACACTCTGTCACTGAAAAAAACGTCCTGTCTTTTGTCAGCACGCCTAGTTACAACTACGCTCCAAATCCAGACAAGCACTGGATCATGCGTTACACTGGGGCCATGAAGCCCATCCACATGGACTTCACCAACATGCTGCAGAGGAAGAGACTACAGACTCTGCTCTCTGTTGACGACAGTGTGGAGAAGGTGAGCTCAGAGCGCCCTCTACATTCACCCCTCCAGGCCGTCCTGTATGGCCCAATCTGTGGAGCAAGACGCTTGCAACCGTAACGCAGCGTGCCTGTATGACTGCTTTAGATATAACCACCTGTTATATAACTGATATAACTGTCTTCTCCTCCGTGTCCCTGTTGGTCAGTCTAGTTAGGGGTTTATTGAGACATGTTTCAACGTGTGTCCTGTTTTAGGTGTACACCATGCTGGCGGAGACTGGAGAACTGGACAACACCTACATCATCTACACAGCTGACCATGGATACCACATTGGCCAGTTTGGCCTGGTCAAGGGCAAGTCCATGCCCTACGAGTTCGACATCCGGGTGCCCTTCTATATCCGAGGACCCAACGTGGAGGCAGGGGCCATGTAAGGGTGTGCGTGTGTATGTGTGTGTGTGTGTTTCAGTGTGTACGTGTTTGCTGCGAGGTTCTTTGGTCTGGTTGTGTGTTTATTTTTAGCCAGTAGCTACACACATGTAGCTTAAAATCTGTCCATTCTCGCACACTGCTAAATTTCGTTGAAAGAGGCAGAAAAATGAGAAGTAGATGGAGAAAAAGTGAGAAAATCTTTTCTTTGTGTAATGTTTAGTTAGAATAGCAGATTTTTTTAAAAACTTTGATAGTTATTCAACTTTTTTCCCCTCTGCTTTGGAATTGGCAACAGAAGGTTCTCACACTGATAAAGCCATTTCTATTGATGAAGAAATAAAGACAGAGAAATAAAAGACCCAGAAGGAGACAGGCCAACCCTGAAGAGTTTGGCTTCTCTCTAGGTTTCCTGTTACCAACTGTGCACCAATTTTAGTTGTTGCTTGCTCTCCTGGGTTTCAAGCAAGGTATCTGTAAAAGTACTTTGTGACAACTGCTGATGTACAATGAATTTTATAGTTGAACAGGAATATCTGCCTAGTTTAAGAGCTATTTTGTTTTGATATCATATCATAGAGACTTTTTTTAGATCATTTGTTTTTTCAGTGTGTGGAAAAAATGCATTTTGTGCACCTAAAAGAGTAAATTTAAGACAGAAAGAGGGATGTTAACTGAATCATATGTGGGGGTTTGTTTATGTTACCACCAGAGATTAGAATAAAACCACTTCCTGTAGTCTTCATGTATTCCTTCATGAACTCATGCTAGTAGATACATAGGGTGTAACCTGTCAGAAATGCAGATGAACTGGGGGTTAGGTCATAAATCTGTCGGATGCAAATGAGGTGGGCATGTCAGGTCATAAAACAGTTGAAGTTAGGGGGCGTGGCAGGTCATAAAACGGTCGAAGTTAGGGGGCGTGGCAGGTCATAAAACGCTCAAGGCCACGTGGTCCTGTTCGTGGTTTTTCATGATAATTATGCAGATGTCTTGTTTATGTTAATGGGCATGGATATGTTTAGACACATAATCATATTAAACATTTGTAAATAAATATCACATTTTATTAGTCAAGTATTACTATCATCCTGGAAAAATAAATTATAAAAAAATTATGTTTACAACAGCAACAAATCCCCATCTTTTGCATTTTTGACAGTTTTATGACCTGCCACAGCCCCTCATTTGAATTTTTGACAGTTATCTTCTATATATCTACTCATATTCCCTCCTGTTCTTATATTTCCTCATGTCCTCACATTCCCTCCTGTCTGGATACTAAATCTCCCGATCAGTGAGGTTCTACCTTTTAGCATTTTTTTTGGCTTCACACAATTATGACCTGTCACCTTCCCCATCCCTTGCGTATATCTCCTGTCATGTCACCTCTCCAGATACCAGCAGATGGGGTTTGGTATTGACCTTTATCTCCCCTTATCCCTCCCTGCATCTGCTTAGCAACCCTCACATGGTGCTGAACATTGACCTGGCACCCACCATCCTGGACATCGCTGGCATGGATGTCCCTCCTGACATGGACGGCAAGTCCATCCTCAAGCTGCTGGACATAGAGAGACCAGTGAACAGGTAGCGACGTCCTTCGTAATGGAACATGGCTTGTGATTAATGACAGCGGTGTCATCAGCCTCATACCTGAGTTTGACCAGTACGTTTCCCTTTTAACTGTGACACCGCCACAGCCTGCCAGGTCAACATGGAAGTCTTCCTCTTGCCCTGTCTGGAAAAAAAATCTATCTAAAATAAATTGTTGAATAATTCCCTCCGAGACATGTCAGCCAGAATCCTGAGGGGATAACTCAGGGAGATTACCTGCCAGCCAGCACTGAAGGGAGGCCTTTCACCAGACGAGGACCCTGTGTGTGCATGCTTTAGGGATACACTCCCCCAGCTGCTGTAATCAGACAGGAAGAGAGGGAGGCCAGCTTGATATATGTTAGACAGAGGAAGCTAGGGTCTAGCTGGATGTCTGGCAGGCGGAAAAGGCTGGTTGGCTGGCTGGATGGGTCTAGCTGGATGTCTGGCATGGGGAGAAGGCTGATTGATTGGCTGGCTGGGTCTGGCTGGATGAGTCTAGCTGGATGTCTGGCAGGCGGAGAAGGCTGGTAGGCTGGCAGGATGGACTGATGTGGGGATGGGAGGAGGTGGGCTGGATTGGAGGAGAGCCGAGATGTGCTTGATGTCTGCCTGGCCACCTGCTGGCTGGGATGCTAATCCCCCTAACAGAGATCAAAGACATAGAGAAAAGGCCAGGGAATAGTTTAAGGGGATAGAGAGAGGGAGAGAGAAACTGTGAGGGAGAGAGAGGAAGAGAGAAAGACCAAGGGAGAAGGAGAAAGCGCACATTGATAGATGGATCGATATCTCATATCTGAGCACCCAGCCAGTAGGAGGTCAAACCACTCGGGGAAGAGACCAATTTATTCCACTGACTTTCTTTTCTTCTACACTCGATCACTTTCTTTTTTCTCTCAGCCTCGACCTAAAGAAAACCTGAAGAGTGCTATTGATTGTTTTTTGTCTGGGATCATTTGACCCAGGACTGTTTTTGATGTTCCTCCCAACCTGTTGCATTTCATCATCATGGAAGGATGCTCCTCTGAAGTGTAGGAATTCTGTGTTGTAACTGTAGAGCCTGGTGAGTGATGGCTGAACAATCTGCCCTTTACTCTCATAATTGTCAGGTTCCAGGTGAGCAAGAAAGGGAAGCTATGGAGAGACTCGTTTCTTGTGGAGAGGGGGTGAGTGTCAGGAAATAACTTCACTGTTTAAGTAATTAGTCTGCAGTCCATGTTAAGTCATTAGGTCATATGCATCTGGGTGGTGCAGTATGGAATTGGGAGGACTCATTGTTGTGTGTGTGTGTGTGTGTGTGTGTGTGTGTGTGTGTGTGTGTGTGTGTATGTCTGTTTGTGTGCACACGCATGATTACAGGAAGTTGCTCCACATGCGTGATGCTCCAGGGAAGGACATGGCCCAGGAGGAGAACTTTCTACCTAAGTACCAGCGGGTCAAGGACCTGTGTCAGAGAGCAGAGTATCAGACACCCTGCCAACAGCTGGGCCAGGTAGACAACCAAACACACACACACACAAACACACACACACACATTCTTATAATCATATTCCCAAAGAGTTACAAGTATAACAGTCTACACTTAAGGCCCTATGACACAATATGAGGTCCATGAGAATGACAAAATCAGCATAACACCAGCTCAAATAATAACTCAAATAAATAAATAATAAGTGTATCAAATAAATAATTATACAGTATACGTACATTATTAACATTAATGGATAATGGATATCACTCCTTGAACCTTTTACTCATAACCTTTCAAACATTTTGATTATGACATTACATGGAAAATTATGTCACATGCTATTACATGTATTACCAGGTTATGAGCAATTTTAGAAATAGAAATTCAAAAACACAGTTCAAGGTGTCTTCACTGGACGTCCTATTAACTGGACTACCCAAAAAGACTGTAAAACAGCTGCAGCTCATTCCGACCAGGACCAAGAGAACAGAACACATCACTCCGGTTCTTAAATCTTTGCATTGGCTACCAGTCAGTTACAGAATAGATTTGAAATTGGTGCTTTTAGTTCATAAATCACTGAATGGTTTAGGCCCTATATACGTTTCTGATATGTTTGCAGAATATTAACCAAGCAGGGCTCTTGGATGTATGAACCCATGGTCAGCTAATAGAGCCCAGAGTCCAAAGTACACATGGTCAAGCTGCGTTTAACAGTTATGCTACACACAAGGTAAAATGAACTGCCAGAAGATCTTAAATGTGCCCCAAACATATCCATTTTGAAATCCAGATTAAAAACACTTCTCTTTTCACACGTCTATGACTGACTACTTAAACTTTACCACACTGTTTAACCTTACAGCTTTTATAGCCTCCTATGTTTTTCTCCCATTTTTATTCTACTTTTATTTTCTCGTTCTGTTTTCTTATTATGATGTGGTTTTGCTGTTTTCATTTGAGTGTTTGTTTTTATGCTGTTGTATTTATATATATATATATATATATATTGGTTTCTTACTAAAGCACAGTGAATTGCTTCTATGTATGAATTGTGCTATATAAATAAACTTGCTTGGTTGCTAGATATGACGAGCTAATACACATAGAAAAACATGGCAGTGAGTGTAATGGATGAATTGTGCTGCCAATCGATGTGTTGCAGAGGATGAGGCTTTGTTTCAGAAGCCATAGCTTTATACTTCAGGACACACACACAGCTGCCTCTTAATTATGACAGAATGAGATTTTGAGGGAGCAGACATTAGAAAGGAGAGTCAAACACTTAATTAGAGGGCCTGTACTCTCCTTCAGGCCGTGGTATGTTATCACCTGTTAATTACATTTGAAACAACAACACAGACGGGGGTGCTGAAGTTCATTTGTGGCTACTGTTTCCATCTGTGAGTAATATCACTCTGAGAATCACAGTGTTCCATTCGGAGGCACGGTGTGAGGAAAATAGAATTTAAGTGTTTAAGGTTTTTAGTCTAATGAGGATAGATTAGCAATACAGATAGGCCATACTGATAAGATGTTATAATTGTGTGTGGGTGTCTGAAGACACTGTATTTCTCTCCGTGTTAACCCTGTTGGCATCTCTTCTCCCTGCAGAAGTGGCAGTGTGTTGAGGACGCCACGGGGAAGCTGAGGCTCTATAAGTGTAAGGGTTTGGCCAGCATGTCTGATGCCAGGATGGACGGCCATGCCGCTGTCAAGTCCCAGTACTTCCCTCAGCGCAAAGCGGAGCCCAACGCAGACGCCTGCAATTGTGACCATTCCCCCTTCTTCAGCCTGAGCGCCTTCAAGAAGAACAAACTGCTCTCCAAGAAAAGTGAGCTTAGTGGAATATCTCTCTCATTTACACTTGTACACAAATATAGTCACCCCTTTCACCCTCTCATGCAACAACAGTGCCTTCTACTTTGTTAGTCGTTTTACCTGCCGTGAAGGCACACTCTTTTTATCACTTTTCTGGTATTTGGTTACCACCTAGTGGAGGAATAATGCCTTCACACATACTGTCTTAAAGGTCCTGTATGACACTTTTTGAGCAACCCAACAAAATTCACAGAAACATTTGATCGGTAATTCTGTAGTTCTTTGTACGCTAGTGGAATTATCACATTTAATTTTGTTTCAAATATTATCTACGCACACACTTTAAATAACTGACAAGGAATAAAAAAAGCAATGACATTACAAATAAATGCCAGAAATGACATAAACATTAAAACAAAACACCAGCATTCACATTAACACTTTAGTGTACATGCCACCGACCATTTGGCGTTTGTTTTTTGTGACAAAAACGTCTGGAAAAACAACTTGAGTGACAAATGTTTATGTAACCTCAACTGTGAAGTCACGGCCAAATAAGGAGGATCACAACAGTCATCCAGATGTCAGTTACTGAGAACAGGTGCACTGCCCAGACCTGCGCATGGAATGGTCTTGCCAGAGGGAGGGGTTTCAGCGTTCCTTGGGTTGGGGAAGAGAAGCCATCGGTGGCTTGATGAAACCTTTCTACCTATGGAAAGCAGGTGGACCTGTTGACAACCATGAAACAGCAGAGCAACTTCTTCACCATCGTCCTTCCGTGACTACGCTAGGGTTTATCTCCCATTGACTCACCCTGCTCTCCTCCTCACAGAGATGAAAGCCATCAAGAGCTACGCCCGTAACCGCTTCTCTCGCTCGGTGGAGATGGAGATAGGAGGGGACCTGTATGCTGTAGACCTAGAGGATGGCTACCAGCCTGTACCGGCCGCCAGAAACCACAGCCAGACTGTTGCCCGGGTCAGGGCGCCGGGGTCACGTGACGACACTGATGACGACTTCAGTGGCATGGGGGTCACCGTGAACCCTAAGACTAGCATCAACAGCCTAGCCTCCGTGCCTTCTGGAATCAAAGTCACACACAGGTCAGACGGGTGTCTGTGTAGATGGCTGAGTGTGTCTGTAGTGTGTTAGTTCTGCATGATTCAGTGTGTTATTGGGTAAAATGCTCACTGTGGGGATCCTGTCCACAGATGCTCTATCCTGGCCAATGACACAGTCAAGTGTGATACAGGGGTCTACAAGTCCCTGCAAGCCTGGAAGGACCACAAACTCCACATCGACCATCAGGTATCCAAAACTCACACATCACCACAAAACTGTAATCCATTATTCCGTAGAGCAATTTCCTTTCTCCAGTTGCCTGAGTTGTTGTGTAATGACAATCATGGACCAAAAAAATGTGATGTGTTTGTTGTCACGCACAGAGTTCATTTAAGCCATTTAGCAGAGCCCTTATCCAAAAGCCTGAGAGCAGTTCCTGCATACAGGTGGTCACAGGAATCAAACCCACTATCCTGGCATTGCAAGCACATTTCCCCATCTAATGCACTGAATCTCTGTTAGATTGAGACTCTTCAGACCAAGATAAAGAACTTGAGAGAGGTCAGGGGTCATCTGAAGAAGGCCCGTCCTGAGGAATGTGACTGCAACCGGTACATGTAAGCATGAAGCCGTCGCTTAGAAATCCATTGCTCATGTTGTACACTTGGGGCCGGTTTCACACAGATTAAACCCTAGTCTATGACAAAAAAATAGCTCAATGGATTTTTCTATTGAACTTTCACCGGACAAGGATTTCTTTGTCAAAGACTAGACATATTCCATGTCTGCGAAACCGGCTCTTAGTTTTTATCAATATCCTTTATACTAAACACCAGATAAAATCACAATTAAGTCCTCTACCAGAATGAACTAGCTTTTATCCATGCCCCCTGTGGTTCTTCCTGCAGATATTTGACATAAAGAATGATTATGTAACTAAATATCTGTTGGTGTTTCAGATACAAATCTAAGTACAAGAGCAAGCTGAGGCACAAAGGAGGAAACATCCACCCATTCAGGTAAGGGCGTGGGCCTGTGTAGGGCATCATTCGTGTCCATCATATCGGAAAGGCGTTACGTACGGTGAAGAGTTGTAAACGTGCAGCATAACCCCAGTATGTATGTACCGTAACAGTGTGTTCCCGTAGCGTTGTGTAACGTGGATGTGTGACATCATCAGGAAGGGTCAGGATAAGGATAAGAAGGCGTGGCTACTGAAGGAGCAGAAGAGAAGGAAGAAGATGCGGAAGCTTCTGAAACGTCTGAAGAACAACGACACCTGTAGCATGCCTGGCCTCACCTGCTTCACCCATGACAACCAGCACTGGCAGACTGCCCCCTTCTGGACCAGTAAGACAATTACACACACACACACACACACACACACACACAACACTTAAGCTTACCCCTGTGCATACACACACAAACCCACACAGTCCTATAACCACAGTTTCATAGACTTTTGTGTTTGTCTGTAGTGGGGCCGTTCTGTGCTTGTACCAGTGCCAACAACAACACCTATTGGTGTCTGAGGACCATCAATGAGACACACAACTTCCTCTTCTGTGAGTTTGCTACTGGTTTCCTGGAGTACTTTGACATCAACACGGACCACTACCAGGTCAGGGCTCAATCCACTGAAAGGATGGTTTCTTACATTAACCGGGCCTGTTGCTCTGTTTCAACAGAAACAAATGAATTATTTGTTTTTTGACCGCTGGCGGTGGTAACTCTGACGACTTTATGTTTGAAAATGTCTGAAGATAAATCCTACACCTGGACCTCACACTCCTGGACCTTCCCTCTCTTTGTGTGTAGTTGATAAATGCTGTGAACACGCTAGACCGTACCGTCCTGAACCAGCTACACGTTCAGCTCATGGAGCTCCGCAGCTGCAAGGGCCACAAGCAGTGCAACCCCCGCACTCGTAACCTGGATCTGGGTGAGTTCCTCTAACACCAACAGTCTGCCGGTTCTGTGACTACAGAAGAATGACCTCTGGCATCCTCATTACCATCTTCACCTCCAAACCCAAGTCCTGCCTTGCTTTCTGTTTTCCCTGTGCTATACCTACCATGTGCCAGTTCTTTTAAAGCATTTTAAACATTTACAACCTCTCTCTCTCTGGAATGACTTTCGTTCCTTTTAAGGTAAATTGCAACTTTTTTATCTACGTCATTTGAATTTCAGATACCATTGTAGCTTTAAGACGGCAATCTAAATAGTTTAAAAGCCTCTCTTAACATACAAACCTAAGCCTACATGGTTTAACTAGGTCTCTGTGCCTTCATTAATAGAAATCTGTTCATATATTATCTAACCACTGATATTGTCTCTTCTTCAGGGGGTAAAGAGCGAAGCAGCTTTGATGAATACAGGTATCTTTACTCATTGAATTAAACACTACCCTGCACTTTTTATTTGATACTCATACTATACAAAATCTATGTCAATGTTTTCCAAAAACATAGCACATGTACTTGGTTTAGAAGACACACTTACGGAGTATAGATAGTTTGTGTATGTTGGTTTGAGAGAGGGTATTTTGCTGTTGTGTGCTCTTTCTTGCTTTTCTCTGCATCTTTGCATGACTGCTGTTTTGAGGGATTTTTCAATGAGCACTTCAACTTCACTAACCTGGGGGATATACTGTATATATGTGGAAAAGCTTGTCTCCGGACTCCTTTTACAGTGGATGAAATAAATGTAAACCCCTCCTCCCTTAAATTTTTCTATCTCCATGGTACTCTAAATATATCACTTAATGTTGTTAAGTTCAGGGTAGATAGAATCGTTGACACCATTCAACCAAATGAGGGGTCAGAGCTTTAAAACCAATTATCATCAAAAAATGTATATTTTCTTAAAATGTTTTGTAGCAAACTCTTGCTATGTCCAACTAAACTAGTCAGTAAAAATATATTGCATACTAGTTAAATCTCAAAACCAGTTTGTTGGATATGTGAATTCTGTGGCTAATATATTTTAGATTAACTTCATCTCAGTGTTAAATAATATGGTTGACATTATTTTTAAATGACTAGCACTTCCTCTGTTTGCCATACATATATCATTTGTTCACTTAAGTACTGAATTTCAAGCACTGGTTAAAATATAAATACCAGGAAGCTTTAACAAAGCCTCGTGAAGAAGGAAATGTATCAATATTAAATATATTTAACAATAAACAAAACTGCATCTCTATTGTGCCTTGTAAAAGAATTCAAACCCCTGACCAATTTGTTAATTCTAAAAATTCTAAATTAAAATGCTTTTCTATTTTATCTATAATTATGAAACTATGATACTCAACATAAGTTATAGTATGCAATTATGTTAGGAAATAAAGTATATGAATGAAAAATAATAACTGAAATATCCTTTTCAACCCCTGTGCTTTGGAAGCTCCCAGTTTACACAGATGAACATAATTGTCCTAACGAAGACACAGTTACCTTAACAGTGGCTTCCAACTGTGAACCATTGCTATCACATTGTCAGGGTGAAAATGGCATCATTGGTCAGGCAGTGAATCTAAAGGAAAAGTCAGACTGAAGAGCATCCTACAAAACTTAGCAATGCAACTAATGCAAATGCATAGAAAAAGGATAAAGAATTATATCAGATGGTTTGGATATACCTGTAAGCACATGTTGGATCAATAATTTGAAAGTGGAAGCTGCATCAAACCATGCAGGTACTGTCAACAAAAGGCTGTCCCTCAAATCCCAGAATTTGTGACAGTCCCACAGAAAAGCAAGCAATCTCTTTGAACGAGCTACAGAGTTCACTGCCTTGCAGCCATATCAAAATTGACATTGCCCATGTCTAAACACAAAACCATTCCTACAGTGAAATGTGTTGGTGGCAGCATCTTGTTATGGGGATGCTTCTCATCAACGGGTACATTTGGGGAAATTCAAAATTCTACCAATAGTCTGTGGCAATATTTGAATGTTAACATTGACAAGTGTTGTACAACCGACTTGAACAAATTAGAGAAAATCTGTCAAGTAGAATGGGCAAAATCGCTCCATACACACTACATGCGAAGCTGGTATATACTTACCACAGTAGTAAATCTGTTAGTGCACCTTAAGGTGGTTATACCAAATATTAATGGGTGGGATCTTGAATACATACACAAGCCACATATTCCTGTTTTTATTATTCTTAAAAACATTCCCCAACATAACAACTATTTCACTTCACAAATGAGTGATATTGTTTTAATATTATTAAAGTGTAACATGAAATAATTAGTTATTGATTTGAATACTTTGCAAGGCGCAGTCTATGATCTTGCCACTTTGGCCTCGTGTGTGTAACTGTGTGTGTGTAAACCTGTGTAAATATTTTAAAATGGCAATCTATGAATGATCCCCACCACCTTGACAGAGTTTGAAGATTTGTGTAAAGAAACTGGGCAAAACCTTGCACAATCCAGGTGATAAAATCGAAAACGTAAAAAATCTAACAAATAGTTGCGAAAATGTATCCATTGAAGGTATAGTTATGTATATCAATTAATATAAAGACAAATATATAAAACTATATATATATAGTTTTTTTGTATAAAAGTTCACAAATAAATCCATTTAATTCCCACTTTTAGCACAATACAAGGGGGCTAGGGGTACTTTGTATAACCACTGTAAGTGAGGTTTGGAGAGGGCAGAGGGCTTATGTTCTTCTGCTTGTAAGAGCCGGGTAACAGTTTGTCTTATTGTTGCTTGTGCATCAGGCAGTTTCAACGCAGAAAGTGGCCAAAAGTGAAGAAGCCCACCTCCAAATCACTGTGAGTTTGGACATCCATCTGGTCCTCACGATGCCACCAAACAGCCACCTCTAACTGAGCTTTTCTTCCTCTTTTTTTGTATTTTTCCACCCTTGGTACAGGCTTGCATGCTGATTTCTGCTAATTCTAGTTAATAACCATGTCTGTCACTCTCCTGTGTATCTGCATGGATGTTTTTCTAACCTGCACGGCTCTGCTCTCATCTCATCCTGTCCTGCTGCTTCGCACCTGTAGAGGATTTCATCCACGACCCACGGTCCGATGCCTTTACCATCTCATCATCTCTGTTTATTGGTTCACTTTTCACAGTAGGGCAGTGCCTTGTGATGTCTTTCTTTCTGATGCTCTTCTGTCCACCTGTCTGTTTTGTGATGTTGTTGTCCAAGAGCCAGGGCTGTCGGTTTAGCTGACAATGCCACATAGGGAATTCACTGAAAAAAATTATCCTATGCTTGACAAATGTGTGATAGCAGTGGAGCAAAGAGAGATCCATTTTCCTTGTAGGGATTTTATTTAATCGCTGTCACTAAACAAGTTATTAACTAGTTATACATTTTTATTATAAATCATTGGAAAGCTTATTCAGAAATATCCTGCAGGTGTATAATCGCAATGTTCAGTTCAACAAAACCTTGACAGTTGAGCCCTACACTTCAGAAATACCTGTGAACCTAAGGCAATTACAGTCAGCTCAAGAGGTATTGGGAGTCATCGAAAGTGAATGCAAAAATGAACAACACAATGAGTCATATTTTGGGCTTGAACATAAGGGGCAACTTCATATTTATACCCCAGGGAGGAATATGTGAAAAGCATCAATATTTCCTAGAGAATAAGACCAAATAAAAAGCATAGAATTTCACAACATTCTGCTTTGTTTTTTGTAAGATTCAAATATTTTTTTATCTTATGTTTTGCAGATTTTTTGAATTATAGCATTGTAATGAAAGTATGCAACTACCCTTTATGTTTGAGCTCAAAATGTAACTTGTTTGTGTTGTTTATTTTTTCTCACTTCTCAATTTCATGAAAGGTTCCAATACTTCTTCAGTTGACTGTTAGTCATTTTATGCACATCAGAGCCCAATTTACATGTTCTGTTGGCCTGAACATTCCAACAAAGTGTCTGATGGATATTCAAATGGTATATGTTGAATATGTGGTATATTATGGGAAAATGCTGTAGGACGAATGGAAATGTATTGATAACACAGAGAAAGCTATCATTTTTACATTGCTATCACATGGTTTCCAAGTCTAGGGACGTAGATTTTTTTTAAATATCCCTAAGTCACTGTCAGTTCAGGTCGGCCATACATCTCAAATCTGGGGGTCTGGCTCATGGACTTATGTGTGCCTGTTATACTAGAGCCGGATGTGAATCACCCATTCAAGCATTCATATAGAATAGAATCCACTGATCTGGGACCAGTTTACTGGGAGCTGTCTTAACATGCTGCTGATGGAAACAGAAACAACTGGATCTACATGTCTGACACTCTTTCTTGTTTCCTTGGTCTTATCAGAGGACAGATCTGGGAAGGTTGGGAGGGATAAGGGCCAGATGAGGAGAGTGGCCCCGTCAGAAGCGCCCACTGCGCATGGAGAGGGGACGGACTGGTCAGAACTTGAACCCTTGTACAGACTTGATGAGCACGCCTACGATCTCAAACTCAACTTTAACGTCAGCCTGGAGGACTGGGACAACTTTGGCGGGACTGTGGACAGGATGTTTGCGCTGCTTGGCAACTTCAACGAACAGCCAAATGGGCGCCATGGCAACGTGATTCCCGGGGAAGGGACAGGGGGAAGAGACCGCGCCCTATTGTCATCAACAGACCAATCAGCCTCAGCCATCTATCTGACCACCCTGGCCACTCCAGTTCTCCTGCTGAGAGAGGCTGGGGCCGAAGTCCTGAGGGAGGCGCTGGGGCTGAATGGAGGTGCACACCGCTTCCCCTCCTCCTCTTCCGCCTTTTCCTCTTCCCCGGCACCAGCTGAGGAGGGCAGCTCAGACTGGGACCGGGCCCCACCTCTCCACAACCATTTTGTGGAGGAGGGCAACCCCACTCTTTATGAAGAGGAGGAAGATGAAGAGAGCAGGGAGATGGGGGATGAGGAGGAGGAAGAGGAGTTGTTGAGGAGACGGTCGGCCTGGTGGAGGCTGAACCATGCTCACTGTGACTGCAGTGACTTTGTTCAGGAGGCTGAGAATGGGTTTCCTGTATAACTACCCATAACATTCTTCTCTCCCTTCCTCACCTGAGGTTTTAGGGAGACTGGAACAGCACAATAACGTCTCGGGCCTGTCCCTTACCCTGACCCCTCAACTCTGCCCTCTCAACGTTGACCTTCTTGGACAACATCAGAACCTCAAGGCTGATAAGAGAACGAGCCTGTCCCTTTAACCCTGACTGCAGCCCTTCAGTGCTCCAAACATAGCCCTTGCCAGCAGACTGCCATCTTGTGGCTCGTTCCTTTATTACAACGCCTCACAACAGACTTCACCAAGAGATCCTCTAGGCTCCAACGCAGGAACAGCAGCACATTATTATTTCCATAATGCAGGATGTTAGTTGGTTTGTAGTTTATGGGGCAGGGAGCTTTGCGATTGGGATTGGAAAATAAACTTGATTGATTTTTGATATTCATTGAATTATTTGAATTGTGTACTTGACTTTTCTGTTTTTAATACTAGCTACTGTATAGTCACTGTTTTTAATACTAGCTGCTGTATAGGAATTGGTGATGATTCCATCTCCATTTGCAGCTTCTGTGTATGTGGGCCATTGATTATTGCAGTTTTTTAGCTGTGTTTTACTAATCAACATATATTATTAAATGAAGATTATCAATTATGAGGTTGCACATGCACACACACACACACACACAAACACACACACACACACTACATATACACACACAGTCACATACATATATATATATACACACTGAGCATTGTGGGAAACAGGCATGAGGATATGATGTTTAGGGTTCAAGCACAGGTAGGAACTAGTTACATTTAGTTGGAGGACAGGAAATTATAGTTGGAGGACAGGAAATTATAGTTGGATGACTGGAGATTTTAGTTGGAGGACAGGAAATTATAGTTGGAGGACAGGAAATTATAGTTGGAGGATAGGAAATTATAGTTGGAGGGCAGGGAATTATAGTATGAGGGCAGGAATTTATAGTATGAGGGCAGGAAATTATTGTATGAGGGCAGGGCATTATAGTATAGGGGCAGGGAATTATAGAATGAGGCCAGGGAGGACCTGATTAGAGTAATAGGTATAGAGTTGAAAGACAGGGAGCTGGGAGAGTGCCTAAGTGCCATCTCTTTTCAGTGTTGCAGCTTACTTCAGTTTAATTATGTTTCTAATGAAAAATAAGAAACTTGATATTTATGTGAATCAAAATAATGTTGAACTCATTCTTTTTTGTCATGTTCTTTTTTCATTGCAAAATAAGTGTTTGACATCCGGATGTTGAACAAAATAAGCGTTTCTACTAATAAGATTCCTACAGCTTAGCCTACATAGGGATTGGTATTGGCGGTGTTACCTTTTAGAAGAAACAGTCTAATCAGAGAACATGCATATGAAGACTGTCATCTGACATTAAACTAACTTCTTCAGTCTAATTGGTTGATCCAGGTGAAATCATCAAATGCCTCAGTGTGTTTATTTTGCAAACTGGGGTGTTCTTGCTAAATAAATCCTAACAACAAACCTAGCAGTTTATTCTGTGTAATACCTCTTATGGAAACTTAGAACATGCTGGTTTGCGAAACATGCACATCCTGTTATGATCAGACAACTAAAGACTGTACATATGTTTCTCTTGTCTTTTCTGTAGAAATTAAAATAAAAGGAAAAATAAATGTATTTAAAAAATGTTGCATTCTTTATAACAATAGATGGCTATTACTTGTCCTTTTGTTTTAGCTCTTCATGGTGCTATTGCGGTTTCAAAATATTCATAAAATTGATGTATGTATTTAAATGTATGTTTTTGCAATTAATGTAAATGTTGAAATATATTTTATAATACACAGAAAACCATATTGGTCTATGAAACAGTGCCCTGCCCTCTATTGGTGCCCTGACCTTCACACACCTCGCTGAAGTCTTCTGGTGTGAAGTTGCATCCTTCAATACATTTGTCTACCATCATATGACCTGAAAACTGAATCCCTAGTAATGTTCCAACAGTATGTTTGATGTAAAACAAGTCCTCTGCTCCAACAGCAAGAGAAAAATGAACAACTTCTATAAGCACTTTTAAAGGGACTGTTTGTATGTGAACAAAGGAAAAACAGATGGTTAACTATCGTCATAACAATGCCTTGTTCAGTTCCATAGATTTATCATCCATATATTTTTGTTTCCTTGGATTCACCAGTGAACAGTTGATCGGTAACTAGTTTGTGAATAAAGTGTTGAATGCGAAGGTTTCCTCCTCTTCACTGGAATGTGTATTAAATTACTCTTCTTAGGTCGGCAGATTATTAACAATACCTATGCCTATAGTTGCTGGTAGATAGACCATTGACAATGTATACATGTTCTGACTAAGCAGACATTTTGTGTCATGTCATATTCCCCCAGCAGGTGCTAATGGTTGTCTCATCTAGGGAAATCCTGATGACGAGCATGTACACATTTGGACAAAGCTTACAATATCTAGACGTCTCATTGGCATCTCTTTCTTATCTCAGCCTATTTTGCGTTGCTTTATTAGCCTTGTGCAAAAGCGTTATTTCACTAACAGGTTATTATTTTTACAGACATGGGCATCCTGGTTGTGAAGTGTATTTCTTTTGTCTGGACACTAGAGGGGTGTATTGAATCATTTGACACACAGGAGATCAGACAGCCCCAATTCAGAGAGGGCATTTCAAAACCGCCTTGAAAGGGATCATATTACACTCAACCCAAAAGCATGGTGGAGTAGTTGAGACTTAGAGGGAAGGATAGGAGGAACGCTGTCTGTCTGACTCACACGGGCAAGGGTGAAAGGCAGTTTTCTGTTGTATTACCGCACATAGCTCAACCAGTGGAAAATCTACTACAACGCAAGTCTTTTTACAACTTTCTGCACATACAATGTGAGGAAAATGGCCGAGATAAGGTATGCAATTACTGAGATGATGTGTATTTTCAATGCTTGGTTGTTTTGCTTAACAAAACAGCATGTACGAATTACAATGTAGGCGCTTATCACGTCTGACTTTCTCTATGACCTGTACTACATATATAGTAGTACAACCGTATTACTTCACTGTGGACTTAAAGATAAAGTTTCACATTGGTCAATCCTATAGCGAAGGGTATTGTCTAGGTTTTGCTTTTCGTGTCTAATGACATTTCCACCTTTATATGGAGTTACGTATATGCTATGGAGATTCAGCTTTAAAAGGCAATTCGTTATTACTGTGTATCAATTCGAAGTCATGTAGTCCATGATTTGTAAAGAAAAACACGTCGAGTTAAAAAAAATCTGATCTAATGGATAGTTTAATTATAACTACATATAATTATTATAAGTGTTTGATTGTTCTAAATATGACACTATTGTGTCATACAAACCAATGGCATTTCAATCATTTCTTAATATATCTGTATCAACCTATTCACATTATAAACCACAATTGTTTTGGACATCTTTACACCACGGTGCAGCACTTGTGATGGATTTATAAACCAGCCAAACCATGCCTCTGGGCAACTTCAATGTTCAAACATGAGAACTGAGGTTTTTACAACAGATTAATGGGTTCGTTTTGGGGAAACGTGCCTGATCTTGACCGGCATGCATGTCTTTGAACAGATGCTGAACGCCACAGGAAAGGGCTGGTCTGTAACACACACCCTCTGGTACTATGTCAGTCAATCTGCCAGTCACCTGCCAGGTGGCATCTAGGGGTATGGGCGTGGGCTCATTTTATGAATAGTTACACATTTAGGTACTGTTTATATAAAATATTTGAAATATAAAGGTTGATGTAGTTACATTTGATACCTAATGTCAACAGTTGATGTTTAGTGAATTAGTAAAATCGTTTTTCTTTACTCATCTGAATAAAAATGCCTGTATTCTTAACCGATTCCAAGTGGCACATATAAAAACAGTGAAGAAATACGGGCCATGTAATCAGATATTTCTGAACTCAATGTCTCTTCTGATTTGGTCTATTATATTTTTCATACCGTGTTAGAATTTCCTTCAAATTACTTGGTTCTCTTACACAGGGGAAACCAAACATTAGGATTTGTTACAATGTGCTGTTACTCCAACATAGTGTTGCTATTTTGCGGAGAGTGCATGCATGCAGGGGGTATTAAGGACCGGTGCTTCAACCTCCCGTAGACCTCCAGCACCCAGAGCGAGCAAAATACTCACCCACACACACCCTTCACCGGTTGGGTTTGTCCATTGCCAACATTCTGAATGTTGTTAGCTCGGGAAAAGCTCTCCTGTGATGAAGACAACAATCCTATTGACTTGGATGTGCTGTGGTGGCCGTCCCACCATCATGTGGTGGCCTTATGTGGTTGTAGAACCTATGTGGGGTTGTGTTTACCTGTGGCTGTCGCCACTTTGTTCTGTTTGTCTTTCTCCTCGGGGGCTCCCCTCCATTCAGCTACCTCTCCACTCTTTCCATTCACCGCTGTGTGTGGGTTTCTAAGCCCCGGTTAGTCAGGTGTGTTTGGTCATTGCTGACTGGGTTGAAAAGCAGCATTGTTGCACAAGAGGCTGCAGTATGAATCAGAGGGAGCTGACCACTGTGGAAGTCATCAACGACCATGTTAGATGATGTGAAAGCCTTAGTCCCCCACAGCTGTGTATGTGCATAGAAACATTGTTCATTTGTTGGATGGTAGATGTTCATCCGTGGAGAGCAACTGTGTGTGTATGCCTGGGCTTTGTGTTTCTGTGTATTGTGGCTGTGTACCTGTAAGCTCAGTTTAGAGTCTACAGAGTGAGCAATGTGTTCGGATCACAACAGGCAGATACACATGAGAGATCCAAGCCGGGCATTTGTCAGGTAAGTTAGAGTGAATAATTCACCTCTGTGGGTAGGAACTTTGACCTGTCTTCATTAAGAGCTGTGAGAATACCTGTTTAAGCTGTCCAGGCCAATCTGCTCCACTGCTAGTCGCCCACCAATGTCAAAGGACTTACAAAAGCCTTTCAAGGAATTCAGTGACTTTGTAAAACCAAAAATCTATCTAAGCTTAAGTAACAGCTGTGGATTAACTGGTTGAGCAACACTGTCAACAATAAACAACAGATTGATAAGATTAAATAGCCAGATAAGACATGTATAGTCTGACCAGGTTTCTGACTGTGTTTATTGGCAAACCATTTCCCCGGTGGACTGGCCACCTCTCAAAGTTTGGTTTCTCTCTAGGTGTCTCTAGGTCATTGCTTTCTTAGCTACTGTGCTTCTCCCTCTCTGCATTGGGTTTTAGCCTGGGCCTCTGAAAACCACTGTTCATATTGACTGACATACTGATGTCAATACTCCTGATTAGAAATCCCCGGCAACCGGCACTGAGTCTGAGGTTACGCGAAAGTTCTTTCTTCAGTTGCCATGACATTCCTCAAGTTCTCACTGTCTCCTTGTCTGTCCTTCTGGCTTCTCCCCCTGTCCATTTGGTTGGACCACTACTCTGTAGGTGCTTGTCTGCAGTTTTCTGGAAATCACTCGCTGTATTTTGTTGGTCTGTGGCCCGTACCCATAGCATGGTCGTCCTTGGGGCGTGGTCCAAAAAGGGAGGTCTGGATCACAAAGGAGAAGTCTGTAAAACAGCATTTAGATGGTCACAGATGGCCTGGTGTCAGTGTTTTTACCACAGCCATTTGTTATTTTGAATCCAGGTTGTGTCTGAAAGACCCACGCTACTCACACAACTCATAGATTTTCATTGACAGTAATTGAAGCTGCAACCTTTGCATTTGGCTCCTAGCCCTCCGTGTGATGACTAATAGGCCATATACCTGGAGATGATGTGTTTATTTAACTGCCTGTTTCCTGGAAATAATTTAAAGTACCGAGCAACTTTGAATCACTGCTGACACAACAGCCCCACCACCCCTCACCAAAACCACTCACCCATCAAAACCACCACTCACCACAACCACTCACACATCAAAACCACCCCTCACCATGACCACTCACCCCTCACCACAACCAC
>JACXGJ010009789.1:22199-23551 GCA_016801105.1 Esox niger | reverse complement strand
ATATGTGTGTTTATATATATATGTGTGTATATATATGTGTTTGTGTGTATATATATATATGTGTGTGTGTATGTATATATGTGTGTGTGCATGTCTGGGCTGTCTTTGTAGTGTTTGCTGATGTGCATTTGGCATATCCTTATTTACCAAACAGCAGGCTGTTCCTAATCACAGGGGCATTAAATGAATACTCACTTAATTGATTTCATTTGGCTCCAAAAGGATAAATCAATAAGTGGGATTCCTCCCCCTTCCAGTAAGTAATCCTGCTTTAAGGAGACAGCCTTAAGTGAAGAAAAATATTCTTTGGTCATTTACCCTCCATTATACACTAGTAAAATGGCTTTTTAAGCTGCGAGGGAATGCCCGTGGTAATTACTGTTTGTGTGTGTGTGTGTGTGTGTGTGTGTGAGTGTAGGCTCAATAATGAACTAAGGGCTATGCGTGTATGCTTATGTCTATTGTGTGAATATGTGTGTATGTGCATGAGTAAATGGGCGTTAGTGTGTCTCTGTGTGTGTGTGTTTTCTGACCTGTTGTCCTTAGCTGGAAGCTGGTACTGGACAGACTCCAGGACAGGCTCAAGTCTACTGCCCAGCCAGATGAAGTGCAACAGATCCTAGTCAAAATAAAAGGTTTGACCAGGTCCTCTAGGCCTTGAAAACTGGCCGCTGTGAGAAACAGTTAGCAATATCAGTTTAATATATGTTTGTGGTTTGCCAGTTCGTTGGCTGTTCTACTTGTTATGACTCTGCTATGGTGAAACAAGGAAGCCCTGTCTCACATCCCACCCGTCCACCTGTCTCACATCCCACCTGTCCACCTGTCTCACATCCCACCTGTCCACCTGTCTCACATCCCACCAGACCCTGTCTCACATCCCACCAGACCCTGTCTCACATCCCACCTGTCCACCTGTCTCCCATCCCACCAGACCCTGTCTCACATCCCACCAGACCCTGTCTCCCATCCCACCAGACCCTGTCTCACATCCCACCAGACCCTGTCTCACAGGCTGCGTTTTGAGTTGACTGGTTCCCTGATAGGTGATTGTATCATAAAAGTAGCATTATGCATTAAAACTGAAGTATCATGTCAGACACTCTCCAAACAATAAGACAAAAAACATTGTTGACTAATTACAATCCAACACAAATATATATTTTGTTGAGAAGCAATAACTAATGCTGCATTATTCCAGATTTAAAACTGTGTCTTACCTCTGTGATAAGATTATATTTGAAAATTACAAATGTAGACTCCACTTCCTGTGTTACACTTTATTTTGTTCCCTTTGTATGCTTTATATGTATGTTCCAATTGCTCCCAAAACGCTAATGACTGCATACCAA
>JACXGJ010009789.1:7199-19699 GCA_016801105.1 Esox niger | reverse complement strand
CATCATTCCTCAATCTACCTCTCTCATTCCTCAATCTACCTCTCTCATTCCTCAATCTACCTCTCTCATTTCTCAATCTACCTCTCTCATTCCTCAATCTACCTCTCTTATTCCTCAATCTACCTCTCTCATTCCTCAATCTACCTCTCTCATTCCTCAATCTACCTCTCTCATTCCTCAATCTACCTCTCTCATTTCTCAACCTCTCTCTCATTCCTTAATCTCCTTTTTTATCTCAAAGGAATTGCTGCCAACCATACCAGCGTTCCTCCCACCCTCTTTCCCTCCCTTGCTCCCTCCCTTGCTTGCTCCCTACATCCCTTCCCCTACCACTCTCCCTCCCTCCCAGGACCTGACGACAACCATGTTGGCTGTGCCAGGCCGCTGATGATGATGCCAAGCCAGAATGACACTGTTTCCCTAATACACACTTACACACACACACACACAACACTCACACACACACACGTCTCTCCCCATGGACCCTCTTAATTAGACTCCACCCGTCCCCTGCGGTTGCCGTGGCGGCAGAGACAAAGGAAGGCTAACACATTTGGACGTGTGTGTGTGTATGTGTGTGTGTGTGAGTGTTGTGTGTGTGTGTGTGTGTGTATGCCCCTATCCCCGTGTCTAAGGGCCTATCTTTAGCAGATGCTCACCACCATCCCCATGTCTTTCTCTGAGCGGCGCTATCATTAAAGTGTCATTGAGAACTGACACCAATTTTAGCAGCTTTCTATGGGCCAAACAGGAGTTGCCAGAGGAAAGTCAGAAGAGGGGAGAAAGGGAGAAGAAAAAGCAGGAGAGGAGACAAGGGGAGAGGAGAGAGGGTGAGGAGAGAAGAGGAGATAGCAGGAGAGGAGTGAGGATTAAAGGAGCGTGGGGGAGAGGAAGAGACGAGAGAGGAGAGAAAAAGGCATACACTGATATTATGTGTATTCATAGAGCTGATAAAGCTCACTACATATTTCGATCAGTGTGTTGTGTGGTGTCATATGTATCCTCTTTGAGTGTCTAGTATGATGGAGGTGTTTTTCTTTGAGTATGGTGTGGAGAGAGGTGTTTTTCTCTGAATGTGTGATGTCAATGGAGGTGTTTTTCTTTGAGTGGTTTGGTGGAAGTGTATTTCTTTGAGTGTTTAGTTAGGTGGAGGTGATTTTCGATGTACTTTTTATGCGGTGCAGGTGTACTTTTGGAGCACCAGACACAGTTTCTAATATATTACATTGTCTGATCAGTGGTTTGAGTGTAGTAGTTTATAGAACAATCTTTCAATTTCTTGAGAAATCTCTTGCTAGCTTAGTCAACATCATAGTACTTAAAAGTCAACTACTGAATGCTAGCAATGACTAGCTGTGCAACCTGTCCGTCCTAATGCAGGTTCACTTGATAATAGCACACCCTGCTATTACATATTTTTATGTGGTATGAAAATACATATTTTTATGTGGTATGAAGTAGTTTGATAAAGATATCACCAACATATGTTGAATTCAACACAAACAACATTGGCACATTATGAGAGAACAGATGCAGCATTTCATTTAAAAGTTTGTTCCTTGTTCCAAAGCTCAGGACCCTGGGACTTAAACACCTCCTTTTGCATTAGGATCCTGGACTTCCTGACGGGCAGACCCCAGGTGGTGAGAATGGGCCACCTCATCTCCTCTGCGCTGACCCTGAGCGCCGGAGCCCCCCAGGGCAGTGTGCTGAGTCCCCTCCTGTGCTCCAGGTTCACTCGTGTCTGCGTGGCCACACAAAGCTCCAAAGTCATTCTTAAATTTGCGGATGGCACAACCATCCTGGATCTCATCTCCAACAATGATGAGACCGCTTACAGAGTGCCAGGACAACAACACCTCTCATAATGTCTGTTAGACTAAGGAGTTGATTGTGGACTTCAAGAAGTGGAAGAGGGGGGATCACGCCCCCATACACATCGATGGAACTGAGGTGGAGAGAGTCTCCTACTCTATTCATCAACGATGACCTCTCTCTCAGGCAAACTTCTAAAGGTGCACCTTTGAAAGCATCTTCTCAGGCTGCATTACTGCCTGGTACCGCAGCTGTTCCGCTTCGGATCACAGGTCCCTCCAGAGGGTGGTGAAGTCTGCGAAGCACGTTATCATCTGCCATCTCGCTTCTGTGCAAGGCATCTATCACACAGGATGCCTGAGGAAAGCACAGAACACCAAAGCCTACAGCCGCCCAGGCTATGGTCTGTTCACACTGCTGCCGTCTAGTATTGTTTTACCATCAAAAACATATTTTGTCATTGTCATGATTCTGTTTTTAATGCATAATGCTACTTTGATGGTACACAACACAACTTAACATGGAATGATACAGCATTTTCCCGGTTTCAAAAGCTGATTGTCAACTTGTTAATCAATCATTTGGAGACAAAAAATAAAGAAATGTCAACATTGCAGAGTCTATTCAAGGTGAAGAGCTAGGAATGGACAACCTCAGGTGATGGTACACATACACCCACACACACATACACACATACACACACACACACACACACACACACACATACATTGGGTTTTATTATCTTTGTAGGGACTCAAGCAACTATTCATTTTCAAAATCCAATTGTCCCTATGAACCAGCTCCTAAACTTTGTCTTAATCCCAGACTTTTGTGCAAGGTCTGGTGGAATGCTTCTTCAAATCTTGCCTTTATTAAGATGACAAGAAAATGATTGGTGTGTTAGGCATTGTGTTAATCGTCTTAATACACAAACCGTGTTTTGGGACAGCTGAGCTGTCTCCAGAGACACTGCACGGACTCAGGGCTTAACATGGATGTTCTTGGTTCCTTGAAACTTGTTAATTGTGGTATAATGATGTTACTACAGTAGCTATCTAATTAAAAGAACATTGCATTTAGTGATGTAGGCTATTAGCAGGTTAACTTCTGCTTGGTGTTACAAAGGGGTTGGCTCAAGCTCGACTGGAAGTAATCGGTAAGTGTGTTTGTTTACATTATCAAACAGAAACACCTGTGTACTTGGAGCCACAGCTCAAGGTTTTTTCATTCACTGAAATCAAACGTAGATTTAACCAGCGGTCAATCCCAAACAATGACACCGTCTCTCCCTAAGAGAGGTTATAATCTTTGTTGTGCCAGCCTCATACAAACTTTACACAATTGCCCATGACAAAGTAACCCTAAACCTAACCACTGCGTACCCTATTTACCCTAAACCTAAGCGCTAACCTTAAAATGTCCCCATTAGGTTGATTATTCTCTGTTCAGGGATTTAAACATATATAGTAAACATATAAAATAGTTTTAAGATATATTTTGCACAGCTAATTTTGTATTTTGAATTGTAGAACCTACGTATGTACTATGTAGCTTTCCAGGGAAACATATGGAAAATAACAATGAAAGAGCCTTTGGTTCTAACGTTGTAGTAGTGCAGGACACTACCGACGTGCTTTCTTTGTGGTCCTGTTTCAGTAGATGTACACCGCATGTTTTTGTCCCAAACCGTTCTTGTCAGGGCACCCAACTCCATTTACTGTAGTGACTCGCCTGGTTCGAAAGAATCTGCTTAACACATTAAGAAAAACATGGTGCACCAACATAACAGAATCAGGCATCCCATAATGATATGACCAAATATAATTACACCTCATATGGATTAAAACACACACACACACACACACACACACACACCCCACACACACACTCACACACACACACACACACACACACACAACCAGACTGTCTTTCTCAGTACAGGGTCTGTCCTTTGATGGCGTCTCTGGTCTGGGTTGGTAATGAATCCAGTTGATCCAGACGTCAGGTGAGAACCAGCGCTTCCTCTGTCTGCCCTTAAATACCTCTGACTCTTACCCTGTCTCGGTTGGTGTTTCAGACTGACGGATATAGAATTAATCTAGAATGTGTGTGTATGTATGTGCACATATATGCACAAGGTTTGTATATATACGATATAATTTAAAAGGAACATAAAGAAAGAAAACCACAGAACAGAGTGAGAGATGGAGTGAGATGTGAATAGAGAAACAGAGAGGGCATGTGTTAGTGCACACGGCTCTGTCTGTCATTGACCTCAGTTACCTCAGGGTTGACTCTCAAAAACACACGCACGTCGTTTCTTTCTGTCCTCGTGGGAACCTGATACCCAGAAATCCATGTTCCATTTCCCTCAGCCCCTAAACCTATCCCCTACCTTAACCCGAATACCCTAAAGTTAAAGCTTAAACTTAACCTAGGACAAACACCTAACCCTAAACCCAACCAGTAATGCCTAATGCAAAACTATTCTAAAAAGAATATCCTACTGGGATTCAGAGTTTTATGAATTGAATACACTTGAATGCTTATAAAATAATGCTTATAAAGTTTGACATTATATTTGCTTTAAATATACAGTGCTGTCAACAGAAAGTTGATTCGATTTACCTTTCACTCTGCTAACCATAATATCCTGGAACATTTCAGAATGTCCCTTTTTCCTCAGAGGTCACAACAGATTAGGAAACAAGACATTCACCTCTCCTCCTTTCTGCATCTCCTACATCTCCTCCTCTTGCCTTTTAATCCCTTCTCTAAACATCTCCCTCCTTTCCTCTTTTCCTCCCAACGCTCCTCCATTTTCTCCCCCGACAGTATTCCATCCCTCCTCTCTCTCTTCCACCGTCGGTCAGCTTATCCTCCTCTCCGTCCGTCCATCCGTTCACTCATCCTTTCGGTCTTTCCTTCCATCGGTGAAAAGTTGGCCCCGCGTTCCCTGTTCCTCCCTCTCCCACTTCAACAATGTGATGATGTGTCAAAGTCACAGTGTGTTAATGAGGCCTCTCCTTGCTCAGTCTAGCCTGGGCCTGCGCTCTAATTAATGGACCAAAGACTTTCCATTGTGATCTGAGCAAATGAACAATAAATCACCAACACGGCGTTGTCAGCCTACTGAACATCTGTTTCACACACACCTTACAACATGCCTGCCGCTGGCCCCCGCGCACCGAGCCTGTGTGAACCTGGCGGGGTGGGTGTAGGGGCCGAACGGGGGTGTGCGTGTGTGTGTGCGATGTGCGCAAGGGCCCCGTAGCGAGGGCCCGGGCTGTAGGAGCCTGCAGGACGAGGCCCTCTTCATTTATTGCTCCAGTGAAGAAGAACAGAGAGCATTCTAATGGACCTGGGATGTTCATAACAATAAAAAGACCGGCGGGGGGGGGGGATGGGGGGGGCGGAGGTGTTCGTTCAGTGCCCCCGTCTCTCTCCACCTTCCCAACTTCCTCTCTCTCTCTGCTGTTGGGTACCTCTGTCCTTGCTCCATGGTTTGTTAGGCAGGCCTGGTGTAGTGCTGTGTCAGGACTTCTATTGGATGATTAATGTATACGGATAGACTCATCAGCCTAAGAATACCACACCATCTCCATGCAGTTTCGGGTGTCACGCTTCGGGCGTGCGCACTGACACGCACATGTGAGTGCGCGCCAACGCACGCGCTTACACGGGAAGGGAGAGCGACGCATCCACGTGCACGTTCACGCTGAGGCCTATCAGCATACCCAGGTGCTCGTGGTTGAAGGAGAATGAGACGGAGATAATAAACTTTGGCCCCTTTGAGGCCGACAAACGTCTGTCACAGATGACAGGACAATGCTTCATCCTAGATCCTTGGTTGAGGGAAATCGGAAGAATGAGTGGCGTCCAGGATGTTTTCTTCTGTCGCTCCCCTTCTCTGTTTCTCCCCTCGTTGCCTCTCCCCCTTTCCATCGCTCCACTTCTCTGTCCCTCATCTCATCTACATGCTTTCATTCTTCACAGAGGGAAAATAAAATGTTTCAGTAAAACGGAGAGAGAGGCAGAGCGGGACATTAAAAGGTGTCAGGTGTACTCCAGAGGTTTTTGTCCTGCAGCTAGCTCCCTGTTCGGTGCTCACTACTTTAATTAGCTTGACCAGGAGACAAGTGGGAAACATTTGAGATGTATGTGTTTGTGTGCGTGTATGTAAAGAGATGAGAAGATCATTGATGTGTGTGTGTGTGTGTGTGTATATGTGTGTTTGTAATATCAGAGGCTGCTATTGGCTGGGTGATCCACTTATTTTATGAGATCAAAATATTATTGATGTGTTTGAGCGACATTATGAAGCTGGCAAGTCAAAAGGAATAAAATGTTTATTGGCCAATGTACAGAAAAGGTTTAGTGGGTTAATTTTCTGCATGTGTGTGTGTGTGTGTGTGTGTGTGTTTTTTGTGTGTTCTACAGAGAGAGATAAATTGAACATTTTTGACACACACACACACACACACACACACACACACACACACGCTGACATTCCTGTTCAGCCCTCGGATACCATGTAAATAATGTGCTAGGGGCCCAGCCCCTCACTAGATATGTATTTAACAGGACTTTATCTAGAGATTCTCTGAGAGTTGTTGAGTTTTACAGCTGGCCAAGTGAAGGTAATGACCACACACACACACACACACGTACACACACTCACAAACACACACCTCACCCTCCCCTATATGAAACAGCCATTCATCAGCCTTCGTAGGGAGCGACCAGCAGTTCCAGTCTCTGGTTTAATTGTTAATGCTAATTGCTATTTATTGGCTCAGATGCAAATGATAGGCCAGCCAAAGTGAAATTTTATGATGAGTGAACTCCCCCTTTCGCACAAATTGAAAAAGTGAAACAAGAGGCAGATGAAATGAGGCGCGTCGGGCCTTAATGGCGCCTTTTTAATGGGGAAGGCAAAATGAAGACTGATTTACACCGGACCCAATCCTCTGTTTTCCCTCAGAGCCCCATTTGGCTGGGAAAAATGGAGCGGTAATTGTTCTGGCTCTTCTCCGACTCCAATCGAGGCCCCCGGACCGTCCTTTATTGACTGAAATGAATGTGTGTTTATCCGTCAGTCGCATGGAACGTGCCTCATCAGCATTATAAAGTTCAATCGCCTCAACACGTCACACTCCCCGCAGGGAGAAGGAGAACACTTGGGTGTCAACGGTGCGACGCCTCATCCTCACTGGACTGTGTTACACAGAGATTCTAATGACGGCTTACGGTTGCTTAGCTTTGATATACTTATGGCTGCTATAAGCTATTAACTATTGACAGAGTTGTAGAACCCACTGAAAGTTTTCAGACCGCTTCAGTTTCTCAGCAATTTGTCGTGGTACAGACTCAATTAATTGAAGAAAAATATGTTTGCCCTCTATCTACATGAAATACCCTGTAATGACAAAGCAATAATACTGTGCTAATTTGGAGAAAATCAAAAGCAGAATCTGTCTGATTGTATGGGGAGCGGCAGTGAACTGCGATAATCAGATCACCCCAGACATTTTCCCCAAAATAGCATTGTCTTGCCTGTGTGCTTTGGAATTGTTGTCGTACTCAGGGGTGATTAGAGACCTTATTTACAGGGGCTTCAGCCCCCTGTATTTTAACTCAGCCCCCCTGAAAATGTTAAGTAATTATTTTTAGCCCCTTAGTATTTTGTGATCCATCCTCTAAAGTGTGCAGGCGTGATGGAGTGACAGCAGCAGCAGCAGTGAACAACAAGAAAACTACAAAGAACTTCTATAGTAATCAGATGCGCCATAGTAAAAAGATTTATGCTGTTTTTAACAATGGGAAGTTCCATCACACTTCGTCAGATGTTTGTAAGAGGACCCAAAACTTAGGAAATGTCTCATTCACTTACTCTATGAATCAGTATTTGTACACAGCATGACTGCAATTCAGGTGCAGTTGAGTATCTTCATATGTATGTTATCGTCCACACAACCACACACAAGGGGCAAACTCCTAGGCTGGATAATGGCAAATGCTGCAATTCATCGAATGGCCACTTGAAGCTGGCTGCAAAAGGGAGCAACTCCATAGATCTCCATGGCAAAATGCCCAAATTTACAGGAGAAATAAACACAGCCTGGTTAAAAAAATGGTTTTGGTGTATATTGCTTATTTCCACCTTTTTAACCATTGGTAGGGGGTTGATTTTTTTTATAACTCATCCATTTAAATTATATTAAGTATTATAATTAGGGGGCGTTACCTATTGAGTGACAGGTGTGGCATCACTCGTGTCACTCCTAGCGGTTTGTCTCCAGTCGCTGAACAGTAACGGTATAATCAAGTGACATCCAAATAAACAACTCATAACTGTACAGTCAATGCTTATACCTAAAGTAATGTAAAAATATTATATCTAATCTGCAAGTCTCGACCAATGTTTTACAGTAAAATTTGAAGTACAATGTAGTTACAGGAAAACTAGACAGATGAAAAGGGGCACTAGTGTAAAATGGGCTATCATGTCCCCTTGCCTAATGTCACTTTAATTTTACTAGTAAAAAATATTATTAGTTTTATAATGTTTGATATTTTTTATATTTCCACAAAATAGATTTTGATGTAAGTTGATCTAATGTTTTGATATTTAGAAAAAGTTGTAGATATAACCAAATTAAGAGATATAAAGCAATGTTTTATACATACACATGTAGCGAGATCATAAGATAAATCATCCACTTCATGAGAGAAAGATATTGATACTTTTTAAATATAGCAGTAATATGCTAGGTAACTATGTTGGGGTTACTATGTTGGGGACAAGATTTCCATTATGGTTGATCATTTGTTCCTTGCTTTAGTTTTAATTTGGATGGGTAACCAGTAATAAATGGTTCATTCAAATGTGACCTGGCGAGTCAAACCCAAAAAATAGAAATAATAATTTTCGGACTTGAATGCCATTTTCTGTTTCATTAAATAACCCCCAAATTGTCATCTGAAGCCCTTTGTTCTCCTTTATAGTTTGTTGGCCAAAAGCTTGACCATCGACACACATCATTAACTCCAAACTTTTTTGTATTAGTGAGTGTTACCCTTTTTAACCCCCTCGATGTGCACTGGTTGGCCGTGTGTTACCCCGTTGGGGCCAAGGTTAACTATGCGGCTTACCTGGCACAGAACCTTCTGGGCTCTCAGTAGTTAGACGCTCAGATATTGAAAGGGCCTATTTCATATTTACAATGAGTAGTTTCCCAAACCTCTTTATACCGCAGCCAGTCGCCGTTTCCTTCTTGAGCGGGAGGAGAGAGCTGAACCCTTTCGGACCGGTCAGCAGATCAAGTACAGCTTATACCATCTGACATTGTGGTCCGTGGCGCTTGGTTGACAGCTGGTTCACCACGCCTGCCGTGGCGTGTGAAAACACCAGAATGTTCAGACGAGCTACCGTTCCGCATGTGCCCTCTGAAAGGGGCATGACAAGATCTGCCCAGCAGCCTCCTGTCAGTGATGAACCTTCTGACAGCATGACAGCGTCTCCAAGCGCCGATAACGCCACACTTCCTGACTGCTTTGAGGTGACGGTAAGAAGTGGAGCTGATAGACATGGGCCAGCCCCGATTAGCCTCTTAAAGGTGTTGGTGTTCTTGATAGAGTAAAACATCTCAGACCGGTGACTGAGAAATGTACACTTTTTAATCTTTGAGTAGTCGATGACATGGCAATTAAAGTATTCAGCACTTTTCGAAGCCGGAATCCTCTTCCATGTTGCTCAAAAAAAGGGATTTTGTAGTTATCACTGTCAAACCTAAATTGGCAGAAATCAGAGCTCAATCATTGTTCATAGGTCAAAGTCATTATTTAAATATGCCTAGTACAGAAGGGGCTGACTAGATACAGAACATAGATGGGAAATGAACGGGTTAATATATACTCTATATACGTAGACGTCTACATAAATAGACATAATATTGAACCTAATATGATGTGTTGCAGAGGTCGTTCTGACCCAGCCGTCATAACGACACACCTGAAAATTGTGAAGAGGAATTCAAACCTGGTCACTTATTGGAAAACATAATATAATTGATTTGGGCCATTTGACCTCATGGCCTAATAGCCAGACACCATATTAGCCAGATTACGTCCTACTGAGGATGTCCACATCCCATACTTCAGCCAACCAAATGTGTGACTCACAATATACCAATACACTCTAAAAGGCCCAGCCATATTAACAAAGTGCATTACCTTAATGTAGGCCGGTGTGTGTGTTTTCCACTCTGTCCGTTCGCAGGGCAGACTCTCACCCGCGTTGACTCGCCGTCTGTCTCGTTAGGCTTCCTTCTTTGTTTTCCATTCCTCCATTCCACCCCTGGTTTCTCCCCCTCCGCTCCGTCACTCCCTCTGATTAAACCTCTACCTTCCTCCAGGAGGGAGAGGCTCGCCAATTAAAGACCAATCCAATTGCCTGTCCCGGCAAGGCTTTGAGCCGAGGAGTGTGTGTGTGTGTTTTGGGGGTGTGCGAAGTCATATTTGACTGTGCGCGCGCGCTCGCGCGTGTGTGTACGTCTATGCGTGTGTGTGTAAGCGTGTGAGCCGGCCGTGTGATCGGAGAGGTTAATGCAGTTAGAGATATTTCACAGTCCATTAAGGAGCTTATGTTGACCCTGTGACCTCTGAGCCAACAACACTGAATCCATTATCATCACAATGGAAGGCCTGGGCTCCGCTTGACATGACAATGCCAGCAGAAAAATCCCAAGTTAGCACTCAGGGACAGCTAGGAGACCCCGAAAAAACAGGAATAAATTGAGTGCGCCCTGTTTGTGGGGCTGTGTGGTGCAGTACTGTGGATTAACATTCCAAGGATGTGTAATATGTATCATCATCATTCAGCCACAGAAGGACAACACGAGTGGGCAAGCTGAGAGGGAAAGCTGCTGACGAGAAGGTCTTTGTTTTGGGGTGGGAGAGAATCTCATTTAATTATGCGGAGAGCAAAACCTGGTAGAGTCCGTACGTGACTGCTCGCGTGAACAGTGGGGACGTGTTTGTTATGAGTGCAGGTGTGTGTGTGTTTCTGAGAGATAAAGACATCATCCTCCAGAGAAGGTGTGTGTCAACAGAGAGGTTCCGCAGTAACAATGCTCAACAGATAGTTGTCGTTTTAGAGATAATGTTGGAGCTCATATAATGTGAATACAATGAAATACAAAGGCTGAAAGGGGATATATTTTAAATTGAAGTGAATATGAATTTATTAATGTTAATGATTATATTAATATTAGTTATAATATACTACATGTTTTTTACCATTACTGTTGTAGATTGTACAATTGTGTGTTATGAGAAGAAGTAGAAAAATGTTACGTCATATTTTATTGCCATTAATATATTTCTTGTTATCAGCATAGTCATGACTTTATACTTTGTCAGTTACCTTTTGTCGCAAATTTGCCGAATATAAAAATCAAGAAAAAATTCCCTGGTGGAATACATGCAGTAACTAGATCTGTGTTGGTGAGCTTGCATGTGTGTGTGTGTGTGTGTGCATGCATGCATGTATGTGTATGCATTTCTGTGTGACTGTGAGCTTGTGTGTGAATGCGTGTGCGTTCCATGTTCAATTGCATGTCTTAATTACAGTAGTCAGAGTTAATTAAAAGGAAATGAGGTCATGAAAATGACAGGCCAAATCCAAGGACTAATTAACCCACAATCACTAGTGTAAAGGAACCTCAAGTCTTTCTACTCTCTGCTCTTCTCCAGTGCTTTGTGAATGCACTCATTTCTAAAGGTTATCAAATGTTCAATGGGTTTTCATGTTATGCTAAATGTGATATTAGATCCGACAAATAAGATGTCTTCGAATGCCAGAAAAAACATTTGCATGAATTAGCATGGCTATATTTAAGAAAGTTGTGCTCTGTTGAATTCTCATTTAGAAATTTGAAGTATAAAGGAGAGAGAAAAGGCCTGTCACAAATCAAAGTGTTTCCACGTTCCAATTATTTTGGTGAATGTTTTAACTCGAGGGATATTAAATGGCTGCATAAAAAGTCACTGTTCATCCTAGAAGAAAACATAAGCAATTAAACTACTATCCAGTATTAACATAACTATGGAGACAGTTATTGACCAGTGAATATCAGATTAGATAAATGTATAATAAGTAGATATATTTTTGATGATATACTGTAGTTATTCAGGTTAAAGCTTTTACCAGGATAATGATTAAACCATAACGCAAAAACATGGAGTTTGTCTCTCAGATTTGCTAAATAATATTATAGTAATAGTAATGATATTGGTTGATATACATGATGGCCATCTCACAATGGCAGAATCCAGAAACTCATCCAAATATTTCCTTACTCATTATCCAACAGTATTATCAGCTGAACACTGCAAACCCTGTCTCTAGCATTTCAAAATTCTCCCTCCCAGTAATTCATTTATTTACTATTTTTCTGTCCATTTATCCACTTATTTAGTCAGCAGCAAGGCTCTATCCATGACCCTCACCTTGCCCTGCTGTCCACACCAGCTGTATGGCTATCGATTGGCAGGCCTGATGGTTGTATACACCACTAACAAGACAACCTGATCTGAGGCTGGGGCTGGAATACAGGACTAGGGTATGAGGAGTATGGGGCTGGTGGATGAGGCTGGGGTATGAGGCTGGAGTATGGGGCTGG
>JACXGJ010009788.1:0-23446 GCA_016801105.1 Esox niger | reverse complement strand
ACACAAAGACAAAGGGAGCAGAGGGAACATATATACTGAGGGGAATGACTAAATGATGATCAGGTGCGCTAAACGAGACAACAGGTGCAATGAGTTGATGAGATGGGGCGATGGTGTCAGAAGGTCGGTGACGTCGAACGCCGAAGCCCGCCTCCTGCAGGGGGAGGATGGGCAGTAGATGGCGTGGTCGTCACACTGGCAGTAGTTTGCTAATACAATTGAAATAAAAAAATAGAGGCATAACTAGTAAGCAGCGTGGTGTTTTTGGGAAGCTGCGGATGAAATGTATTGTAATGTATGTATCATAATGTAATAGCCCTATCGTCATTTTAGAATTTCATATCCATAGCCGTGGAAATCACTTGGGTGCTTCAGCAACCAGATGAGTTTCTGGCATTTTCAGCATTGTAATGTTTGTTGTTAATCCTACGGATTTGATTCTTTTTTGAATTGCCCCATCTGCACAGCTATCAGCACCCTTGATCAAAACTAATAATGTGCTTAAGTACAGAGCCAAAAGCCGGTAACTTGTGTCACCATCTGAATACATACATATAGACTGTTTTTTGTGGAGCAACCTCAGGCTTACTGTAATTTGATGACAATATCATGAAAAATAATGTATATGGTACATTTGGTGTGGTTTTGGTTTGAAGCATTTACCCCGAAAAACATATAAATAAACATACACTTATATACACAATATACATTTAAAATAACTATCCCTTTACGATTATTGTGCACTTTCACATATTTTTTTAAATACCCAGGAACAACTACTTTATATTTGTAAGGTAAGTTAAGAATTGTATCATCAATTCATTTGTTTAAACTTGTCCTTCCAACAATATATTTTTTTTAGATTTGATTCATTATAATTATTTTGCCAGTCTCCTCAAGTTGTTTTAAATGAGGCAGCAAAACGATTCTATCAGAATTTAAATTAACTTTACGTCAGTGACAAATGCTATCAAATTTTGGGTGATGTTCACAATAGCTGTTATTTGTTGTAGAGAATTAACTTAGACATTCTCCCAAAAAGTAATTTACCATTTTATTTGTTACCCATGAACATTAATTTTTTTCTTTCTGAATACAGAAAATGAGTTCACATTTGCATTATGATAATACGTTTTGTGGAGATGAACTGTCTGCCATGGCCTTAGTTTAATTGCCACATTGTGAGAGGGAATCGTTTCAATGAATATTTACCCAGAGCTCAGAGTTAGAGCTACTGTATTTAAATCTGGATTATATTTAGAATGCTGAACACAAACTCCACAGCACATACCCCAACACTGACGACTAAATGATCCATGTTGAACCCAGAACAAACATTTCCTGTAGTGACCATTGTTACTACTATCAGATATTTCCCCAAATTTACTGGATTGGGTGAGATTAAATTTACTCCAACCCTCGGAGGTTTCAGTTAAATCTGGACTTTCTTAATGACCACCATGTTAAATCATCATTATACAAATGGGCTGAAATACTTCCCACATGAGTGACAATTAATACAATTTACCATAAAAATAGCTACTACAATGCCTAAGAGGCATGCGTTGTTATACAACGGTGGTAAGTGTTAGCTTTTAGCTACAATATGCTTTATAGAATTTATAAAGGAATTGCCTGTTGTGACTGTGTCTCCAGTAATATTGATGTTACAATTCATTTAAGTGAATCACTGCTTTGTGTCAAGCATGACCTTTTCTATGGAGTTTTTGTGGTTGCCAGGATACATTGTTTCCTATGACAACGATTAAAGTGGTGGCGGGTAAAAGGATGACTCATTGAAAAGCAGTAATTTAACTGACAGTCTAGTTGACTGTCTATAAAGTGTAACACCTAAAACATTACCAAATGAAGCCTGTATCTCCCTTCACATGCAAGGTTGAAAGGGTGAAATATGTAAATCAAACCGTTTGGTACAAGGGTTCTTCCTCTTTGAGTCACTAATATTTTATTCATTTAATCATTTGGATTTGATTGTTTAGAGAGAACTTTCCAAAGCCAAACTACTCACTTCATTATCAAGGTTCTATTTAACTCAGCTGCTACTGCAAGGAGTTTACCACAACAGGGTTGTGGCTTAATATCCCACCAGTGCCAAGAAAAAAGTATGAATTTATGCACTTAGTACTGCAAGTCTACGTATTGAATAAATGTAAAAATTGACACTACTGAGATTGTGGACACAGAAATTAATAGTCCCTGCTACCAGGTTTCAAACTGTAGGGAAAACAGAGAAATGGCATCTTCCGTGTTGTCACCCTGGCACTGGGCAGATACTGATTGACACGCACATGCATACACACACTCACACACACACAACTCTCAGTGCAGAAAAACAGCCTGGACCTTAATCACATTACACTTTCAATTAAGCTTTAATGAAAATGGTTATACTGGACAATGGGAGGAAATTACATTTGCGCGATGGATGACCAAGCCTTTAGATTCAGCCTCTTCTCATCTCCTCTTCACTCCAACACTAGTTCTCTCACTAACACAAAGGCATAGCCAAAACATCTGTAAAGATGGTATTTGCTTTATGGATAATTTTTCTAATTAACCCACACAAGATTTAATTAAACACCAGTCTGGTTTAATTACAGTGATGCTTTTTTCCCTTGTGAGCAATGTGTTGAGGGCTTGAGTATAGGGGTGGGGCGAAACGAGACAAGGAGGGAACATATCTTGTGATGAGCTGAGGCAATTCTGTTTGATGGATGCTTGTCACAGCTTTTTCCTATTTTGATCCTACAGGACACATCCCTTCTGCACTCTCAACAACCCTCTTTCATCACGTTTTTCGTTTTCTATCTCTTTCTTTCTCACAACTTAATTTTACCTCTGCCTTTCTTTTTATATGCAGTATCCATTGAAAATAGTAGTGTAACTATTTATATCAAGACAGGGTGTGTTTGAAAATCAGGCAACTGGGACCTGAAAAGAAATAGGGGAGTGTCATACATTTTGGATTTCTATCATAGCTGATAGGATAGTACTGTATTTTCCTTTTCATATTGTTGGCTACAATGTGTCTCCATGCACCTGGTCCTAGGTTATTGATGGATTCAAGATGCTATCAGTTTTGCTGATCTCAGATCATTCATTTATGTCACGCCCTCCACATCCGCCTCCTCCTAGTCTGTGCCAGGCTGATCCTCTCTCCTGTTTGGCTGTGGATGTTTGGGCGCCGAATCCGGGCTCCTACGATCCAGGTCCTACTTTCCTCCAAATCTCCACTACTCCTCAAGTCTACACACCCGTGGTTCATCCCCTCATCAACTTGCTGTCAAATACACAGGTTTCCCGTCCGCTCGCTACTACATTGTTGTTGTTCACTACCAGGTAGTAACGTTCACAGCTGCTCTTTACCTAAGTCTGAGTAAACCTATTTGTGTTGTTATTATTCCCTATTTACATTATTCTCCTCTGTTTAAAGAGCCACCTTATCCTGCCTGCCTGCCAGCCTACCTGTCCTGCCTACGCTACCTGCCTACCCCGCTGCCCTGTCTGCCTCGCCCTGCCTACCTACCAGCCCAACCTTCACCCGTCCGGCCTTGCCTCAGTCTCCCCCAAACCTACATTAAATCACCCTTGAGTTTCATTGCTTGTGTCTGGTGTCGTGTGCTTGGGTCCGCTAGCGGCTGCTTCCGTAACAATTCATCTGTCAAATTATCCTATCATTTAATAATTTGTGGGATTTTAAACAATTTCTCTAATTCTTTAGTTATAAAAGGCTACATTTTCCCTAGACATTAGACAAAAAAATATCTCATTTGTATTTGAGGTATTTTTCTCCAGGTACTGTTACCACTGCCTCTATATTATACTGTATGTTGAGTCTGTCCCAGAGAGGGGCCCTATTCCCTGTCATTTTTATCGCCTTATGTCTTTTCCGTATATGCTATCTTTCACTTGGTGTGCAAGTATCACACCTAACTTCCTTCTCACATATTATTCTGTGTATTGGGATGCAGCAATCTGGTGGTGGTACAGAGGCTGTACATGCACACAGAGGAATTAAGTTAATGAAAATACCAATCCTTCTGAGGCCAACAACAATATCAGTATACCTGCCTGTGGTTGGTTTAGAAATTAAATTACACAGAACAAAAGTAAATCTTATATCGTGTTCACGTACAAAGTAAATCTTTTAATTGAATGTTCAAGATGCTTTTTTGGAAATGTGTGTGAAATTAAATTAAACGAACAACAACAATGAAAGACCAAGAACTAGTTGCAAATTTTTATTAAATGGTGAGTAACCTTACTTGTAACCAGAACCAGATATGTCACCTTATGAACTCAATTCTGCTAAGCAATAATTTTATTACTGACCCAACATTAAACACTAAGCTAATGGAACCCAGACATGGGCACATCAGGCACTCCCTGTACTTAAATTTTGTTGTACAGAAACCCAGAGTTCAAACCCAATTAGTGGTATCTCTAATTGTTTTCCTTTTTTAACTTTAATCACATTGTATAGAGCCCAGAAAGGTGGGAGACAGGGAGAAAATGAGCAGTTAAACATATCAAACCAATGCCACGAATGTATCAATGTGTCAATTTTGTGTTTTATTGCATATTGACCACTGCACTTTCATTTATTGGGAAACTAAACACTAAACACTCTGGCCACCCGAGGCCGGGTACTGTCCAGGAGGAACCCAGGGCACACTGTACCAGCGTCGGGCCCTTATGGAGTCTGTTTCTGACAAATTGGTCAGAAGGTTTTCATCCCGGTACCTAACAGCAGTCAGGGTACCGTTGGAGGGCTGTGTGTCCCTCCAAGTATATGCCTCCCCAGACCATCACTGATCCACGCCATACCAGTCATGCTGGATGATGTTGCAGGCAGCATAACGTTCACCACCGCATCTCCAGACTCCTTTCTTGGAGCAGTGTTAAGCTATGCTTGAAGCTTTTATCCTGTTGGGCCCCGTCTGGGTTTACCCTCAGATAGGGCCACAGTGTCACAGCACCCCCATCTCAGTTTTACACACATGGACACATTTGTTGGTACCCTTCTGATAAAGAAAAACCCACAATGGTCATTGAAATAACTTGAAATGTATATAACCACGTGTATAAGTTATATTATTGTGCCGGGAGAGTAGGGTCTGTTCTTTTTCTCCATTGTAAAGCTAAGGAATGCACTCTTAAAATGTTCTTGTCGTCTACTCTGTGTGAACATTAGAAGACATGAGGTCTTGGACCACACCTCAGGTGTATCCGTTCAAAAGACTCGTAGCTGTCCAATGTCCTCCTGGTTGTGTTGCAGATCAAGACAGTACTTGACGATTCCAGCTCCACTCCGCTGAACATTCCTTCCCCCCCGGATGGTCCCTGTCCTTGTTCATCTGGTCATGCTTCTGATCTGGGTAATGTTTTATAGACTTTGGACACACCCCACATGCATTTATTAATTACTACAATTGGTACTCTTAAAATATTCACCCGGCACTGCCAGAAGAGGACTGGCCATGCATCAGAGACGGATTCCTCTCTAGGTTTTGGCCCATTTAGGGAGTTTTTCCTAGCCACTGTGCATCAACACTGTTGTTACCTGCTCCTTGGGGTTTCAGTCTGGGTGTTTTGTAAAAGCACAATTTGTGACAACCGCTGATGTAAATAGGGCTTCATAAAATAAATCTGATTGATTGATTTTGATTGGCCTATCACGCAATCTGTTGACACTCAGAAATGTGTCTTTCATAATGTCAAAGTGAAAAATCAAATCTACGAACTGTTCAAATGAATTACAAATAAAAACCATATCAGAGTGACCTATACATGCTGGTAAGAGGCCATCCCTTGAAACCACTGTCCGAAAATAACTGTTTTGCTCACCTGCCAAGGGACTGGTAGCTGAAAACAATATAAAATGTTACCAGCCCAAATAATAAATAGCCTTGTTGTGTCACACAGAACAAGTCATCACCACAGCCTCATAATGTAGCCGGCCCCTTGAAACTCCTTTATCTCCAAACCCTGATATCTCACAAAACATATTTTTTATGTGATTCACTCCTTCTTAATCTAAGGAATATTTTTTTATTTTTTTATTTGAAAGCACATTTTCAGAAATGTTAAAAGAAATGTCCTGTGAAGTTGAGAACAATGGCCCTGTAAACACTGCATACACATCCAGCTTTTTAGATGTAGCAATAATAATAATACATAATTACTGTGGCAACAAAACATTCTGATTATCATGTTTTGATTGTTTTACAGATGTCCTTGTCCTATGAAAACATTTACATTTAAATTCATGATCAAAACCACTTGCCCTATGTTCTCCTACGGATTAGCTAAAAGAAGGGGGTGAAGATGTTACTATTAGGAAAACTTGGAATACATTTATTGTAATGTGAAATTATTGAATGAAGATCTTTTAAAGCCCCTATCTATTAAAGGCTTTATAACTATCTATACTCGTATCAAGAATGTATAATGTATATGCTGATCAAAACCTTGCTCACCACTGGTTCAATCACTGTCTCACCACTCTTTTGGTCACTCTGTCTTCCAACTCCTGACAGCTGTCCCTAAGCGTGCTCTCCTCCAGCACCTGTACCCGAGCTTCTGTCACTGATTTACTCGTTTACAATGCTCTTTCCAAAACGTAAAACCTTCTTGAATTACAAAAAGCAGTACCAGTTTTTTTTAATTAATTTAATATTATTACTTTATATTTAAAATGTTATTAAAGTTTTGTTAGTGAAATGTTTAGGCTTTGTGGTCACCTTGCTAAAGTAATTTCCATTAATGGCCTCTTAATCTGAGAGTTGAAAAATTGCAGTATTTTGCCCTTTTCCATGGTTTTAAAGGCAAAATATGAACCCATTATCTAGCTACCTGTCTAATTTACAAAACTAAAATGCAGGCGGCAGCATTACCACAGGTTATGGCATTGCTAACTTTCGAACATATAGACAAGAGAGCTAATAGACAAGTCTTCAGTCTTGTAGATTTCTCTCATTTAACTTACCGTTTCACTGTCAGTACAGAAACAACTATCTTAGATAAATTATCTTGTTAACGTTTGTCCTGCCTCTGTCGTCTATACTTGCACCCACGACCCCATACCCATTCTCGCCATTCCATAGGGGCTTCATGTGTAGTGGGGTGTTGCACTCTCTCCTCTGGGAGGTGTGCGTAAAATATGCTTTAGGCAATGTTCTGCTTTGAGTCCTTGAGTGGTGCCATTCATGTGGATGTAACTTTTAATACATACCACTGACCTAAGCATCAGGGAATACCGTTGTACTTTCATGTCAACGGTATTCCCTGATGGCATTGGTCACTTTCTGCAGGATAATGCGCCCTGATAAAAAGAAAAAAATTGTTCAGGAATGGTTTGAAGAACACAAAATACAAAAATAACACAAGTTATCCAGATCTCAATGCAATTGAGCATTTGTGGGATGTGCTGGACTAACAAGTCTGATCCATGGAGGCCCCACCTCGTGACTTACAGGACTTAAAGGGTCTGCTGCTAACGTCTTGATGCCAGATACCACAGCACACCTTCAGAGGTCTAGTGGAATCTATGCCTCGAAGGCTCAGGGCTGTTTTGGCTGCAAAAGGGACACCTACACAATATTAGCCAGATGGTCATAATGTTAAGGCTGATCGTGTATATATGTCCAGTGGCACAAATGGAAGAAGGTGATGCAACAGCAACCTCTCCAGGGAGTGGAAGCCCAGAGTGCTCAGTTAACTGAAGCTGGTTCCACTGATTAATTAGTGTCTTCCTCTGTTTCGTTCCTGCTCCCCTGACAAATGCTCTCTTAGGAGCTGCTATTAGGGTAGGCGCAGAGAATATTGAGACATGGACTTCTGCTGCCATTTATCCTCTCTCATTTATGTGACGCTTTCTATATCTTTCACAGTAGCATGTAGCTTTTCATGGTTAGTTTGGTCATTTGTTTATTTCTTGTTTCCATGTTCTAAAGATTCTTCTTGTATTTTGTGATCCACCTGCTTGCTGTTTTTTACTGCTCTTTCCTCAAAGGATATTTTAATCTATACAAAATGTAACTCTATTATGGTCTCTATTCTATTATTTCTACCATTCCTCTTATGTTTTTACAGTTTTTCTACTGTCATAATTATGAATGTTATGTGCTGTGTTGTCTTTGATCAGGTCATCCTCGAAAATTAGAATGGCATAATAGTCAAGTTAAATAAGCTTAAATTGAATGTTTTCTTTGGGGATCACCTGCTGAGAGGAAAGTGGAATTGACAATGTGGAGAATAGATACGTTAGCAGGTAATTAGTATATGCAATGACCCAGGTCTCTCCAGTGCTGACTCAACAACCGTTAAAACTGGTTTATATTGAACTCTCAGAGCTTTTAAGAGTTGATATTATGAGAGAGAGAAAAGTATGTTAGATTTACTTATCTTAATCTCTCGGGGGGGGGATGGGGTTGAGCCCTATTGATAAGGGTCTCAAGTCTTATATGTTTTAGTCATTAGTTTATTTCTTGTTTCCATGACCAAAAGATTATGGTCAAGATTCTCCTTTGAGGGAGAAAATATATTTTATTGTGAAAATATAGGTTATTGTGAAAAACTCACAATAACTTGGTTGTATAAGTGTGGAATATTAACTGGGATGAAAAAACACAGTGTTCAGCTCTATCATATATCCTCACATTTCCTAATATTACAAGATTTTTTTCTACTGTTGGCTGGATTCTTAACTAGACCGATCCTTTACCTGTAACTGTCTTTGAGGGCTGCTAAGATGATCCAGACCTTGAAAGAACAATTTGCTCTATCTGACTGGGGAAAGTGAGGGCCAGTCAATGGCATCAATTTCATTGTCTTCCAGGAACTGCCTACACACTCACACATGATGCCGGGCATTGTCCAGCACAAGGAGGAACCCAGAGCCCACTGCACCAGCGTAAGGTCTGAGGATTTCATCCCGGTACCTAACAGCGGTCAGGGTACCATTGACTAGCACGTGGAGGTCTGTGCGACCCTCCAAGGATATTCCTCCCCAGACCATCAGTGACCCACTAGCAAACCGGTCATGCTGGATGATGCTGCAGCATAACGTTCAATGCCACTCGAGCTGCACCATGCTGGACTGTGAGCACAAGTCCCACTAGAGGATGTCAGGCCCTCATGCCACCCTCATGGAGTCTGTTTCTGACAATTTGGTCAGAAACATGCACACCAGTAGCCCACTGGAGGTCATTTTCATAGTAATACCTTTAATGGATTGTATAGGAAGGTAGATCCTCTTCATAGTTCTATAATACAATCAGATACATTTTTAAAATTCAAACAGATTGCTCCATATTTTGCTTCTGTCCTGATAAAAAATAATTTAATGAATTACAATCAAATATGAAGTTTAGAGGTAAAAAGGACTTTGTCCTTCTGCATGTGATCAACATTGATCCTCTATGTCATCAACATTACACAGTTTCATTCCCATTCTTAAGTTAGTTTGCACTGATATTTTATCTGGGATTATCACCCATTAAGTAAATTTTTCTGCTAGCATGAAGCAATTTGATTTCAAAAACACATTTTGGCTTGTTTAATTAATTACATTAAACATCAAGATTTTCAATGCATAGGCCTATAAATTTAGCCAGAGCTATGTTCAACACCATCTGAAGCAAGACCAAGTCAAGACGAAGATTTGAACCGCAGAATATGTTCGGAGTGAACCGAAAACATTTGTTCGTAAGTGGGGCAAGTCGTCAAGGAAAGATTAGCTTGTTATCGCCATCATAACGTATTGGCTCTGACGATAAAGGCTTGCAACATACAAGGTCGTTTAGCAACTAAAATGTAGAATTGTAAGTACTATAGTCTAAGTAGGAAAAATGTAAGAATGTACATTATTTTTTATGTTAAATAAGCATCTGGATCTTGCTTTGTTTTATTCATTCATTTCCAACAAAATAAAGTTGTCAGGTCTGCTGTACCTGGCCATTGTAGTCTATCATTTATTTACTTGTCAATGCAAATTATTTGGATTTTTTTTCGAAAGCTCCTTCCATTACTTTTCTAAAATAGGTGTATATTACATTGTTCCATTGTCAGAATTCTAAACTCACAAACTGAAAACTATTTGGAGACTATTTACCAATTTTTGTACATCTTATTCCTACCTAATAACTGATTAGACATTGGCAGTGCAAGTCTTGTAACAAGCTTGTATCGTTAGAACTTAATCGAGTGATGACGAACGAGGCCTCACTATCTGTGGAATCACGTGATAGGTTTGCTTTGAGATAAAGTTGTAGATTATGTACTTAATTGTCGCAAAGTTACAATAGCATTCTCAGTCCACAGTTATAGAAGCACTTTTATTCCCCAATTGAACCCCACACATGTTCTTTCTCTTTATTTCAATCGTCCTGTTTGCTAATATTTTTTGTCTACAGAGTTACTCAAACAAAATTCAGCAATACATTGTTATGTTTATTTTCTTAGGGAATAATTAGAACACACCTTGCCGAATGTTATCTATAACTTTAGGTTGTGATTATATTTAGTGATAACACAAGAATAAATTTGTTACAACAGAAGGGATGGCTGCACCAGTAATGTTTCTGCAATATGTCATGTGGCAGGTGAAACCTGCTGATGATGTGTAAAATGCTAATAAAAACAGAATGCAATGATGTGCAAATCATTTATCCCTATATTACATTGAAAATAGAACAAAGAAAACATATAGAATGTTATTGTTTTTGGTAAAATTCATTTCCATTTTCAATTTGATTCCAGCAACATGTTTCCTGAGAAACTATATAATCCCATCTCACTTCATTGGTCTTACAGCAATTAACAATAAAAGTTGACCTGCAGATTGAGCTCAGTAATCTGTAATTCCAGGAAAATGGCCAGATAAACTCTCTAATCAGAATTCATGAAAGAGTGAAATCTGAAGAACCGTTTAGGCTTGACTCCACATGTCACTTTCCTTTCCAATACTAAAGATATGAGTAAACCTTTTATTTTCCCCATGAATTGAAACAATATGGGTTCTTTATGACCAAGTGAATAATTCTCTAAAGGCATGTTCCACTTCATAATGTCTACAGGGCAATTGGTATAGGGCAATTTGTATAGGCCAAATTCAGGTATAGTCTTCCACATTTAATGCTTCAATATATATACATTTTGTAAATTTTATTTGAAACCTATATAATTATTTTATTATTTTCTCTTTGCATTTGTTAGAAAACAAGTTTAAAATGCCCTCTTTCCACTTCACTCTCTTTAGAACTGAAGTAACTGGATTTTGACCCACTTTGAGATTAATTCTAAATAGTCAATGTATTAATGTAACAACTGATTTTAATATCTAAAGAGAGTATTACAATTACAGTACATGTATCAAAGATTAACGTTCTCTGGAGATTCAAGAGGTTTGCAAGAGCAAATTAAGAGTTTAGGGGAATGTAAGAGAACCTTTCCCAAACCTCTCTCTGGTTCATATCCTAAAAATAAAGTTGCAGGGGTTGGTTAACTGACTTAAGGAAAACAGAACAAGTTCTGTAGACTAGACCCCTATCAGACTCCTTATTTAATGACAGGACCTTAAATACCCCTCATCTAGTGATACATTCCAATCTGTTTCATCTGGTGTCATACTAAGGATCAAGCAAGCTAGGCAATTAAAAGTAACCCTTTTGTCCCTGCATTCACACTTTACAGAAATATCGGTTAACTATCTACAATCCAATGATAGCCTACTAGAACAGAATACAAGTACATAGGTAAACGTTTCTATACTAACTATGAAAGATTCATTTAACCTATAACTCAATTGGGGACTTCACATTTTTTGGTTCCTTCAAAACGAATTATACACTATGCAACATACTGACATTGGCACTTTTATTCAGATGGTTTCTTCATTACAATACGATTATGACATCATTGTTATTACTGCTGGCAGAATATTAGTCAGCTTCAGAGTGTCGGCTATGCGTGTCCATTCACTACTTTCAAGTTTTGTGGCTGAGTAGGTTGAAAACCTATCAGAAGGGGGTTCGTATCCTGCCTTAACAATGTAAAATCAGAACAACTGTCATGACACCACTCTGTGTTTGCCTCTGTACATGTACCTTTTTTGTCATGTACATACGATTAAACCTGAAATAATCAACTATACAAACATTGTTTTTTTCATTGATAAATGGCACACATTTTCAATCTTCCACACTCAAAAGGATGTTTTATCTCCACATGCACACTTGTTTATTGCATTTCAATGCAAATTTTCCCAATCTGACATGATATACTAAATGATATTACAGTGTAATATATTAGCTGTCTTAAGCGAACAGAGGTGAAAGTGATGTCTCACTAAATAGCCGCAGACACTATTCTAGTAGCCTAATGGGCCGTTCGCTAATAACTTTGTCTGCCTGGCATCCAAACAATTCAAAAAAATAAAATAAAGTATTGAACATTATTGATTGTTAATTGCATTTGTTCTCCCATTAAATAACACAATATCAAATGCATTATATTTGCATCTGTATAATGCTGTGGAATGATCTAGTGAGGGAGGAAAGTATTTGATCCCCTGCTGATTTTGTATGTTTGCCCACTGACAAAGAAATGATCAGTCTATAATTTTAATAGTGAGACAGAAGAACAACAAAAAAAAACTAATGTCAAAAATGTTATAAACTGATCTGCATTTTAAGGAGGGAACTAAGTATTCAACCCCTCCTGGTCCCGTCCATCGTCCCTTTGATGCGGCCAAGTTTTCCTGTCCCCTTAGCAGAAAAACACCCCCAAAGCGTAATGTTTCCTCCTTCATGTTTGACGGTGGGGATGGTGTTCTTGGGGTCATAGGCGGCATTCCTCTTTCTACAAACACAGCGAGTTGAGTGGATGAGCTCAATTTTGGTCTCATCTGACCACAACACTTTCACCCAGTTCTCTGAATCATTCAAATGTTCATCCGCAGACATCAGACGGGCCTGTACTGTAAATGTGCTTTCTTGAGCAGGGTGACCTTGCGGGTCGTACTTACTAATTGTTTTCTTGGTGATTATAGTCCCAGCTGCCTTGAGATCATTGACAAGATCCCCTCGTGTAGTTCTGGGCTGATTCCTCACCGTTCTCATGATCATTTCAACTCCACAAGGTGAGATCTTGCATGGAGCTCCAGACAAGGGAGATTGACAGTACTTTTGTGTTTCTTCCATTTGCGAAAAATCGCTCCAACTGTTGTCACCTTCTCACCAAGCTGCTTGGCAATGGTCTTGTTGCCCATTCCAGCCTTGTGTAGGTTTACAATCTTGTCGCTGACATCCTTGGACAGCTCTTTTGGTCTTTGCCATGGAGAGTTTGGAATCTGATTGATTGATTGCTTCTGTGGACAGGTGTCTTTTATACAGGTAACACATTGAGATTAGGAGCACTCCCTTCTTATAAATCAAGTTATAAATCAATTTCAATCTTTTGCATTTTTCAGGATTTTTTGTTGTTATTCTTTCTCTCACTGTTCAAATAAACCTACCATTAAAATTATAGACTGATCATTTCTTTGTCAGTGGGCAAACATTCAAACAAATCAAATACTTATTCCCTCACTGTAAGGGCAAAATAAATAGGTTATTTGGCTATATGGCTAAGAAGCTTTGTAGACAGCTAACTAGACATTGGGCAAGCTAAATGTTACAATATGCTAAATAAAATTATTCAAGTTTCAGTAGGCTATCTAACCTATTCAAAAACAAATAAGGTAACTATTGTAAAATGCTAACTATTCCACTCTAGCTGAATCACCAAACATCTATTTTCCACAGCTAGTTATAGAATCACAGTCAACTGCTCCATGTGGCATTTCTGGCATTGATGACCTGGTAGGAATATGCACTATGATCATTAGGGTAATGACGTTTTCAATTTTGTTCAGATAAATTATTTCCTGTAGCACAAATGGATGAACTTTTGCATATAAATGACTAAAATGAGGTATATTCCATTGAAATATTGAAAAAGGTCACGCACAAACCATTTTTTAATTTTGTATAGGTACAGCTATATAAGCGAGGTGTTTTACTGTTCAAAGCGGGTACTTGAGTTTAAATTAGCTTAATTTGGCATCAACCCTATATAATGTTGTATATATGTGACTCCAAAGCTTGTGTTCAATTTTATATCTGCTTACAGTGAATTCAAAAAATGCAAAAAATTGATAAATATATTTTTTTAAATCATTTTGTGCATGAGGTTTTTTTATCAAATCACCTTGAAACTAAGATTTTATCTAATATTTAATGAAAGCTCATCCAATTATGATACAGCGAAATGAGTTTGTAAAAAGGCATCACCCTAATGATCATCTAGAGCAGGTTCTCTAAACACTGCAAAAAGTATCTTATCCTCCCTGCTTCCAACTGTATAGCAAAAGCACATGTGTGTCCAGTACGAAAAATATGTACAGGACACCTGACAAAAATAATGCAAAATACTGACACATTTTGTGGACATCGGGCATAATGCCTGATGCTCACCAAATGTGTAAAAGTCGTTGCATTGCATTGAAAGTCATTAATTGTGAATGGAGCAATCCAAAAAGGTACATTTTAAGTGTGGTGCAGGATTGCGGTGCGTTTAGTGTAACGTACGCATCAATATTTTCAGCTTTTGCATGTTTTTCGGTTGCAGTGGAATGACGGAAGTTCAAGTTTACAATGAAAGTAGGCTACGTTGCACTGAGTTGCACATAGCATGACCATAGCCAACTAGTCAAACAAAGGCAGTTTTATAAAATGTTATGTTATTTACATTGTCAAGTTTACATTGGGCGTCATATGCATCAAGTACAACAAAATATGTACAGGACCTCTGACAAAAATAACAGAACCTGAATATTGACGCATTTGGTGGACATTGGGCATAACGCCCTTTACTAGTTGGAAACGCTTGGAAAGTGCATCACCTTTTAAGACAAGCATGTTCCAAAATTTTGCTAACTGGGTTGAAATTTCGAAGCAAGCCTTGGAGCCTAAGATTCATGTGTCCCATCACTACTTGAGTACCTTCACCTATGTGCCTTTTGGTATTACTGGATTTGACCTTTGCCTGTCCCTTCTAATAAAATTCTTTGCTTTCTGTGATTGGAACCAAACATCCTGCCAGCCTGGTAGTCCTCACAAATGTGAAGCAATTATACTTGAGCTGTTTCTACAACTTGACAAGTCCACTAGTTGTAAATTCAGATGATTGAACATGATTTGGAACATCACAAACCTGTCTATACTGTCCCACAGATCACAGTGCATGTCAGAAAACAAATCAAGCCATGAAGTGAAAGGACTTGTCTGTCGGGCTCCAAAACAGGGTTGTGTTGGGGCACTAAAGATCCTGATGAACACAGTGGTCTCTGTCATTCTTAAATGGAAGAAGTCTGGACCCCTCAACAATGTTCCAACAGTTGGTTACCCAGCCAAACTGAACAATCAAAGGAGATGGACCTTGGTCAGCAAGGTGACCAACAACCATCTGATCACCTGATGGCAAAAGCCTACTAGTTACTATCTCTGATCTTGTGTTATTTAAAGTGGTGAAGTACTTCCAATAACACCGGAAAAATATTGATTGAATGAACCAGGAGCATCTTCAATGTAAGAACCAGGCTATGGAGTTGGATGCTAACAGAACTTTACTCCAAGAGCAAGTGGATACATTGGTTTAATAGAAACAAGGTATTGTAAGACAGATTTTCACATTACTGTAATATGTATTCCTATTTGTAAAACAAATACATTTAATGTTAACTGATAGTTTGACAAAGATTTTGTGCCAGTGGCAGGCAACCTGCATCAGAGATAATAGAAGATCTAAAGGCCTATGCCAATGGGTTCTGATTCATCTTTTAATGAGGAAGACTAGAGTGAGGAAGAGGGAGATCAGGATACAGTTTGTAGGATTTTATTTCACCGAAATATGTCAATTTTATGTGCTTTCATGAATATTAACAGGGCTTATTTACTCCTTATATACAGGTAGTTGTTGACTTTCAAGCTATGCGACCTACGTCCATTGGGACTTACAACCGTCTGCTGTTATATTGTTATATGCAACTGGAGAGTATTGAGAGATATTAAGAATGAATTGTAATTGAATTAAGCTTGACACAATGTATGAGAGTACTAAACCATCTCTGTACGAAGGACACCAGCTAAGATATGTGATGCTCCATTACTGATGGGTCCCAAATACCCTGTCCATACCACCTTCTAGGAACTGTGTATGTGATTGTCAGAGGACTCTCTGAATAGACCCTTCGGTCATAGGTTGGAATACGCCATACAAGGGTATTATGGAAGTTAAACTATTTCTTATAATAGTCTGTGTAATGGTTGACTATGACCACTGAACACTTCCTATCTGTCCCGTGCCTAAAATATATTGTAATCATTGGATAGAAATTGAAAGAACTATGGAAGGTTAACATTTTGGACTCATGCTGAATAAAGGCTCTCCCCTGACTTGTTTGTTTAAAGACTCTGTTCAATAATCAAAATTGGACAGAAGCTCACAGTGTGGTGCTGTAATGAATCTTAGAAAACGGAGCTGAGCGAGTGTAGTAAGAGAAAACTCAAACATGGCTACTGGGGACTTGAATATACTAAGTTATTATTCCTCTGCCGGCTTATGACCAAATTGACTTCCGGAACATATCCCGGTGGTAAGTTGACGACTACCTGTATTTGCATTTTCCAGTATTTCACCATGCATGCCCAGCTAATATAATTTTTTTGTGTTCAGAATCCAGAGACTACATAAGTCACTGCTCAAATACTAAATGGAGTTCTCTGTGTGTTAATTTTGAGTTTTTTTACTTCTCTACCACCGCAAAAAGAGAACATCATTTGTATGAACAGTGTGCAGCCCGCACTGGGGATTTATATCCAGCATCAATAAAAATGATTTGTTGTTTGTGGTTGGAGCCACACTGATTAATTTACAGCTCTGAAAAAAAATAAAGAGACCATTCCTAATTTTTCTTAAATAAGCATCTCTACATGTATGGCAGCCATTCCATTCCAGGGTCTGTTAAATTCCAACACAGGCACACCTTATTTTACTTAATGAGGTAATGATTAGGTGATTACCTGAACCAAATCAAATTTAATGAAGAAAAGTATAAAAGTGGTCATCACTATTGCAGTAGGACCAGCTGGATGGCAAAAACAGTGCAAGTCGTACCTGAAAGGTAATTTGAATTTAAAAAATGACTATTCAGCATGAAAAGAGTTGAAAAAAAAGCTTTGAGTGAGAAAAAGAAGGGTTCAATTCTGGCTTTACTGGCAGAGGGATGCAGGGAGTGTCAGGTTGCTTCCATCTTGAAAAATTCAAAGACAGCGTTTCATAAGAACAAGGTCAAGCAACAAACATTGGGGACAACAAAGCTACTGACTGGCAGAGGGCGAAAACGCCCGAGATGACATCAACTGATTTGAATGTCACTCAACAACTGATGGATGACAGGATGTGACCTACAAAAAGAATGGCAAACAGCAGCAGGGGTGAAGTGCAAAGCAAGGACAGTTAAAACAGGCTCACATGGGCAGGGCTGAAGCCATACAAAACTAGAAAAAAGCCCTTCATCAATGAGCAGAGCCAGCCTGAAGTTTGCAAAAGATCATAAGGATTGGACCGTAGAGTAATGGAGTAAGGTCATCTTCTCTGACAAGTAAATGTTTCAGCTTTGCCCAACACATTGTCTAATTGTTAGGAGACCTGAGAGGCCTACAAACCAGTGTCTCACACCCACTGTGAAATTTGGTGGAGGATCGGTGATGATCTCGGGATGCTTCAGCAAGGCTGGAATCGGGCAGATTTGACTTTTTGAATGATGCATGAATCAAGCCAATTACAAGGCTATTCTGGAAGAACACCTGCCTCCTGACCTTACAATGTTCCCCCTGAGAATAGATTTTTCAGGAGGACAATGCTCCATGCCACACAGCCAGGTCAATCAAGGCGCGGAAGCGGGACCATGAGATGAAGACCCTGTCACGGCCAGCCCAATCTCCAGACCTGAACACCATTTACAATCTCTGGAAATTGATCAAGAGGAAGATGAATGGTCACATGCCATCGAACAAAGCCGAGCTACTTGAATACAGTGGGGCAAATGAGTATTTAGTCAGCCACCAATTGTGCAAGTTCTCCCACTTAAAAAGATGAGAGAGGCCTGGAACTTTCATCATAGGCACACTTCAACTATGAGAGACAAAATGAGAAAACAAATTCCAGAAAATCATATTGTAGGATTTTTAAATAATTTATTGGTAAATTATGGTGGAAAATAAGTATTTGGTCAATAACAAAAGTTCATCTCAATGCTTTGTAATATACCCTTTTTGGGCAAAGACAGAGGTCAAACGTTTTCTGTAAGTCTTCAGAAGGTTTTCACACACTGTTGCTGGTATTTCGGCCCATTCCTCCATGCAGATCTCCTCTAGAGTAGTGATGTTTTGGGGCTGTCACTGGGCAACACAGACTCCCTCCAAAGATTTTCTATGGGGTTGAGATCTGGTGACTGGCTAGGCCACTCCAGGACCTTTAAATGCTTCTTACGAAGCCACTCCTTCGTTGCCCGGGCGGTGTGTTTGGGATCATTGTCATGCTGAAAGACTCAGCCACGTCTCATTTTCAATGCCCTTGCAGAAAAACAGCACCAAAGCATGATATTTCCACCCCCATGCTTCACAGTAGGTATGGTGTTCTTAGGATGCAACTCCGCATTCGTTCTCCTCCAAACACGACGAGTTGAGTTTTTACCAAAAAGTTCTATTTTGGTTTCATCTGACCATATAACATTCTCCCAATCCTCTTCTGGATCATCCAAATGCTCTCTAGCAAACCTCAGACGGGCCTGGACATGTACTGGCTTAAGCAGGGGGACACGTCTGGCACTGCAGGATTTGAGTCCCTGGCGGCGTAGTGTGTTACTGATGGTAGCCTTTGTTACTTTGATCCCAGCTCTCTGCAGGTGATTCACTAGGTCCCCCCGTGTTGTTCTGGGATTTTTGCTCACCATTCTTGTGATAATTTTGACCCCACGGGGTGAGATCTTGCGTGGAGCTCCGGATTGAGGGAGATTAACAGTGGTCTTGTATGTCTTCCATTTTCTTATAATTGTCCCGCAGTTGATTTCTTCACACCAAACTGCTTACCTATAGCAGATTCAGTCTTCCCAGCCTGGTTCAGGTCTACAATTTTGTTTCAGGTGTCCTTTGACAGCTCTTTGGTCTTGGCCATAGTGGAGTTTGGAGTGTGACTGTTTGAGGTTGTGGACAGTTGTCTTTTATACTGATAACAAGTTCAAACAGGTGCCATTAATACATGTAACGAGTGGAGGACAGAGGAGTCTCTTAAAGAAGAAGTTACAGGTCTGTGAGAGCCAGATATCTTGCTTGTTTGTAGGTGACCACATACTTATTTTACCAAGGAATTTACCGATAAATTAATAAAAAGTCCTACAATGTGATTCTCTGGATTTTTGAAAATTACAGGCCTCTGTCATCTTTTTAAGTGGGAGAACTTTTGGCACAATTGGTGGCTGACTAAATACTTTTTTGCCCCACTGTATTTGTGCCAGGAGTGGTATAGTCACCCAACAGCAATGTGAAAAACTGGTGGAAAGCATGCCAAGATGCATGAAAGCTGTGATAAAAAATCAGGGTTATTCCACCAAATATTGATTTCTATTTTGTTGTTGAAATATGAATTTGTTCTCTTTGCATTGTTTGAGAACAATGAAAACAATGCATCGTTTTTGGTTATTTTGACCAGTTGTTATTTTCTACAATGAAATACACTAAATGACAATATTTTCATTTTGAATTTGGAAGTAATATTGTCAACAGTTTATAGAATGAACACAAAATGTTCATTTTACTCAAACACATACCTATGAATAGAAATATAAGACAATACAATTTTAACTCTGTAAAACATCAACAAATCTATTGGTTGTCACCAAAGTATTAGTTATGTCATCAGATGGAAGAGGTGTGGCAACTCAAGCATACTACATTTGAAAGTCTATTAAGAGTTTTGGATGCTGTAATCATTCAATATGAGTTTTGTAAGGTCAATATATAAGCATCAAGCCTGGAATAGAAATGTTACAATCAATGAATGTTCACTGATTCATCTGTGCTTTCTTCAATAAAGAATGTTAGATGAGACAATGAACATTTTGAATGGTGATGTGGCAACATCCGGTATGAATAATGTGTTGGTGGTGGATTTAGGGTACCCCTGTTTTTGCTTGGGCCCCTGAATGTCTGTGCATGGTCCTGTCTACAGTAACCAAAAAGTAGTCTAAAGAATTATGGATGTGATTTGTCATGTTTTTGTAGACCATCTGCTTTGGAATAGTGAGTTTCTTACACTCAGTTCACCCCAATAACAATTACAAATGAATTATAAAAAAGGTGAACAATCTTCAGTCATCAGAAAAAAACTCATTTTAATTACTCAACTGCAATAACAATATTCTAAGGAGAGTCTGAAGGATTCATTATATGAGACTGCTCCTATTATGGGTTTTGACATAGATGCTGAGGTCTGTATATGTTGAAATTTAGCTCTGTGGTTTTGTGTTCTGGTGTTCCACCATTTTTCTGATTTAAAGTAGTGGTACATGCCTCACAACTTCACCTCCCACACAACAGATGGGCTGTAAACACATACGTCTACTATTAATTTTTTTTAACATAGTATGCTATCTAATTCCATTAGTGTATTGAGTGGCAAACTTGCCTGTGCCATAGGCAATTAATATGGGTAAAAAAAGAATATTAACTAAATATACTAAAATAAAAAAGGTAAAAAGCAAAGGGTGGTGTCCGAACCGTGAATTCTACATCTTGAGTGTCTACTTTAAAGTAGGCAGCTGTTCCTTTGAGTAGTGAGGGGAGTTTTGTGGTTGTGTAAATGCACTACAGTTCAAAGTTTTGGGATCACTTAGAAATGTCCTTGCTTTTCAAGAATTTCTTTATCCATCAAAATAACAAAATTGATCAGAAATACTGTGTAGACATTCTCAATGTTGTAAATGACAATTGTAGCAGAAAATTGCTTATTTTCAATGGAATACCTTCTAGGCAGTGTTGCAAAAAAAAAAGCTATATCTCCGACTGGCCATTAAAAAGCAAAGTTGGGCAAAAGTACACAGACACTGGACAGATGAACCTCTGTCTCGGGGTTGCCTCTTTGATGTTGAGTCTGGTGTCTTGCAGGTATGATTTAATGAAGCTGCCTGGTGAGGACCTGTGTTGTTTGTTTCTCAAACTAAACATTCTAATGTATTTGTCCACTTGCTCAGTTTAGCATCAGGGCCTCCGACACCTCTTTCTATTCTGGTTAGAGACAGTTTGCGTTGTTATGTGAAAGGAGTAGCACACAACATAAACAAGATCTTCAGTTTATTGACTATTTTCTGATTGGAATATACGTCATTTCTCAGAACATGAATGAGTTTTAGAATTTCTGGCCATTTTCAGCCTTTTTCACAATTGAATTGCTGATGCTGACGATACAGAGCAAGTCTAAAGAAGGCCAGTTTTATTGTTTCTTCAATCAGCACAACATTTTTCAGCAGTGCTAACATAATCGCGAAAGGGGTTTCTAACAATCAATTAGTCTATTAAAACTGAAAACCTGGATTGGCAAACACAACATGCCATTAGAACACAGGAATTAATGTTGCTGATAGTGGGCCTCTATGCACCTATGTAGAAATTCTATTGAAAATGTACCGTTTCTGGCTGCAAGTCATTTACAACAGTAACAATGTTTACGTTGTATTTCTGACTAACTTGATGTTATTTTAATGGATAAAAAATGTGTTTCTTACCAAAACAAGGACATTTCTAAGTGACTCCAAACTTTTGAACGGTAGTGTATACAGAACTCTGAGGGGAAGATCTATAATAGATGAGAATTACATTGACAAAGTTATGGAAAAATCACGCAGAGGACAAATGCTGAGGGTGAAGTGTATTGCTTGGGTCAATATCAGTGAGTATTGCTTTAACAAAGAAAGCCAGACACATTACTGCCAGCTAAATTCTGCTTATTGGACACAAATCCAATCTTGAAAATCCAGTCGCTTAAAGAAAATCTCATAAACAACCCTGCTAATCAATTCATCTCTCTTGCATTTGGGTTGTTCTTTTGTATTCTTCAGTCGCCTGTGTGTTGGAAGTGAGACACAGATCTATTGGAAGTCTAATAAGAAGAGATGGATTTTCAACTGGGCTTTGTGCTGTGGGTCAGATTTTGATAAGTATGTCAAGCAAATGTAGTACTGGGTCTTATGAACAGTTGACCAGAAAAAAAGTTTGAGTAGAATAAAATCCTTTCCACCTGCAGGTAGACTCGCGGTAAAGAACTATTATGTTTTTACAACGTTTTATGTAAAGACAAAACATTTCTGTAAAGGTGAGTAGAGCAGTGAAGAAATGGAGCAGACTTTACCCCCCACCCACAACGTGAGAATATAATCTGTTGCTAACAAGCAACAATACTTCTCTTGCAAATTGTTTAGATCATGTAAAAATGTCAACCTAACGCAACTTGTTAACTAGAACAGATGAAGTAGAATTCACAAACCATCGTACACTGTGCCAAGAAAAACAATTGATCATGGATGGACAACTTACAAAAGCAACATTAATTTGAATGGCTCCAAGAAGCAGACTCCAAGATTAAATTAATGTAGAAGATTGAAGTTACAGTTAATCTCAGTTGCTTGGGGACATTTCTCGAATAATCCCTAACATCTGCAAACCAGTAAGTGCATTTCTCAAGAAAATTCATACACACAGCACCACACAATGGATTACTTGCAAACACCTGTAACTTACTCGAAATCCTTAGTTCATCTCTCAAAAGTAAATACTTGTCAGTGATCATATCAGTGCCATCAGAATGATTACTTTTCTATATTTTATCAGAGTCAATTTCATTATTTATGTAGTTCACTGTAAATCATAATTTTGCTCCACTAATCAAAATGTACAAATACAATTAATTTAATTATACACCGCAAAGTTTTTACTTGAAGGCCGCAAAGGGCAGTTATAGGCTGCAGTTATGAGGATCTGGTGTGCATAATGATGGGATGTCGGGGTGATGTGATGAGGTACAGGTGTGCATAACAATGGAGAGTCTGGGATGTTCCCTGAATTCGGTGCTAACCGAGTAGGGCTCTTAGATCCATGAACTCAGGTCAGCTAGTAGAGCCCAGAGTCCAAACTAAACATGGAGAAGCTGCGTTTAGCAGTTATGCTGTACACAACTGGAATAAACTACCAGAAGATCTTAGACATTCACCAAATGTGTCCGTTTTTAAATCCAGGCTAAAAACACTACTCTTTTCACGTGCCTATGACTG
>JACXGJ010009787.1:0-23485 GCA_016801105.1 Esox niger | reverse complement strand
TGAGTTATTTTTTTTATTGTAGTGCCCAAATTTATGCACATGCCTAATTTTGTTCGAACAATTATTGCACACTTCCTGTAAATGGTATAAACTTCGTTTCACTTCTCAAATATCACTGTGTTTGTCTCCTATATGATATATTTAACTGATTTTTTTTTATCCTAAGAACCAACGATTTATGAAGGAAAATCATGGAAATTAACAAGGTTGCCCCAACTTTTGCAGACCACTGTAGCTATTGTCTGAAGGGAGATCAAATGTTTATTTCTTCATATTTTTGATAGAGTGCCTTAATTGTTTCACAACTGTATATCTTTGCTGATATAAAATGAACTATGGTCTTCAAGTATTGAAACTTGGGTTGGCAAATCCGTTACCAGGACTGGTTAACTCTTGAAGTTCCCTGCGTCTCCATGGAGTAAGTCTGCAATTAGTTTTAAGCACTGCATTGTGATTACAAAGTACATAATCTGCCACTTAATGTTTTGTTCCACTCAGGCAATATGTTATTTGTTAGGGGCCTACTTAGGGAGGAATGTGACTTTGTATCTTGTGTTTATTGTGTTGTTATTCAGGGCTTATTTGAAAGAGGCTTTGATTTTAAAATGACTGTCATCTGAATAAAGGTAAGACTAACAATCATGGTGGCATTTTAAAGTGCTTGCCCATTGGAATGACACTGTATAAGTATGCCAGGGTAACCCTGTTTAATAGCATGGTATTCATTTAGGGAATCACTGGATGTCTTAAACTGTTGTTACGCACCACCATTTCATTTTCAGACCAATTTCCAACAGCTTCACTAGATGTCACTAGTGTGCTGATGAGGTGTAGGAAAGATAAAAATGCTGTGGGTACATCCACCCCATATACCAGTTCACATTTTTTAAATGTATGGCAAAATGTATGATTGTAAGGAAAAATATGGAATCTGGAGAAGTTGTATTTGTGTGATGTCATTGATTGAAAGATCTAACAAATAAAACAGATTTTTCAAACACTTTTGCACTAAGTATTGGATGAATGCTCTTGAATATCCACGGTTAAAGTCGTTTATTGGGGAGGAATGTGTACCCCATAGTTCATAAACTGACAAATTCAGACAGCTCATCCACTTCATGTTCCTTTAGAGGAAGACCGAGGAGGCAAAAGAGAACTTTTGCCCAATTGAGATTCTAACTTAAAGCGAGTCAACTGGATCCCAAATAATTTTTCTCTCAGTTTGTCTCAGATATTTAAAATACAGGCAATTAATGCTTTTTTGCTGAAGTGGTAGATGTGCAACAAAGGCAGTAGCTGAGCCAACAAGACCATCACGAGCATTGCATTTCTTACTTTAGTGATCTGTAAGTTGGATATAGTTTCCCCATGTAAATTTCTGTTCCATGTAAGTTGCTCTTGCCTGTTATCTTACAACATATGTTTTATGAATAAATTATGTTCGGCATGTACTCTTATAAATATTATTCTTCTTTACTCCAATGTATCTATGCACAAGCAGCTATCGATTAAATTGTTTGGCTTTGTGACAATCATTATGATACAAAATTTTTTAATTCTACATGCATATTAGGTTAAGTAAAATTATAAGTGGATTATTTTAATTGGTAATGGATTGTTATACTAAATTCTTTAACATAATTATCTTTTTTTAAATGTGTTAATAGAGTGGGCATTGGATTGTTTGCATTTAGAAACAAATGCTGAAATTAGCATATATGTGGTTGGCAGTGACACACCACATACATGTGGTGCATATCTTGTTCACATGCGTCTTAAGGTTAGTATAAACTACTAAAGTAGCATGCTGTAGATTGGTGTGAGGAAACGTAGGCTCCATGCAAAGGTTGTGCAAAATGCAGGGAATGTGCATTAAGCCAAAATGGAATAATTCTGCTCAAAATGAATGTTTTCACTAATCAAGTGAGACACTACCTTATATTTGTTATTTATAGCATCTCTAGCACCACAACTGCTACTGTCATTGCAGCTGACTGAGAGGACAAATTGAGACAGCATGTCAGTCAAACAAACACACACTTGTGAACAGCAGAGGACACATTTAGAGAACATTTTATGTTTTTGCCTTGGTAGGCTCAAAACGATAGATTTCAGGAGCATACATTGCTGTAAGAACAAAGTCAGAAACTAGTTAACGCATCACACCTCTGATATGTTCATGATGGTAAAATCCAGGTTGGTAAAATTGTGTTGTGTCTGTGTCTTTCATGTTAGCTGCAGTGAGGTGCTGTTATTATGTGTCTTTAGGGAAACACTGCAAGTAATAAAATATCTGATATGTTTCCTTCTTTTTGTTATTCCACCTTCTTATCCTTTCTGTCCTACTACTCTGTCCGTCCTTCCCCTTGTCCCTCTCTCTCTCATTAGGTGATGTAGTGGCAGCTGAGGTGTGTACGGACCCACGGACAGCCTGGCTGAGGGCTCGCAATGCCTGGGGCGCCCGTGGCCTCTTTCCTGTGTCCTGTGTGAAAGAGCTCCACTTGTCTGGTCGCTCCAGGCAGCTGTCAGAGCGCTGTGCCCAAGCCCAGGCCTCAGAACTCCCCCCATATGCATTGGGCCAGGCCAGAGCCCTGATGGCCCTCCACGCACAGCTCCATGAGGAGCTTGACTTCCGTGAGGGGGACCTCATCACCATCGTTGGCTTACCCGAGTCTGGTTGGTTCGAGGGAGAGCTGTTTGGACAAAGGGGGATTTTCCCTGAGGGATTTGTGGAGCTTCTGGGGCCGCTGAGGTCACCTCATGATACAGATGCAAACACCATGAGCTACATGACTGAACCTTTGACCCTTGAGGCAAACAGCAAAGTTGAAGGTGTTGAGGAGGAAGAGGAGGAGGAGGAGGATGAGGATGAAGTGTTTTCTGTTGAGGTGGGAGGGGAGGCTGGAGTGGAAGACAATGAAGAGGGTGGGGTGTATGGCATTGCACTGTATGACTTTCATGCCATAGAACCAGGTGAGTTAGATTTTGACGTGGGAGACCGTATACGGGTGGTGAACACCCTGGAAGACGGTTGGCTAGAGGGCGAGCTGAGAGGGCGATCTGGGGCCTTTCCTTGTCGCTTTGTGAAAATTGAGGACAATGGGCAAAACTTGAGAGAATGCACAGAATCTGTTAAAATAGGGGGTGTAGAGGAGGATGGCAGCTGCACCTTAAACAACAGTTTTAGTCAACAGGACCATAGAGAGACTGAGTGTAGACTTCAGTGGACACCCAAAGAAGACCAAACTGTGTGGGACCTGGATTATTTTGAGAGGCCAGATGAGAAAAGTTATTCTATCAGAGATTGGGTTTTTCAGAAGACTGCAAGCGGGGAAACACAGCCTCATACGCCCTTACAGCCCTTTCTGGGGCCCCAGAGACCCAGCTCTGCTGCTCCAGCAAGGCCCAGGCATCCACCTAGGCCTAGATTTTCAGCTTTGGGTAACATGTATCAAGTTAACCCTACCAGCAATGATGGTAGCAGAACTAGCCATCCTAATACAATCCTACCACAACCTCAGAACAGAGCTAAGAGCCTGTCTAAAACTTGTATCAAATCTACCTGTTCCAGGGATAACGAGCTCTACCTTGGAGAACAGGAGGGTCCCACTACCAATGGAAAAAGTCCTGGTCTTGGCAAGGATGTGTTAAATCTGGTGGTGGATGGCCACAGGCAGATGAAGATGACCCGGCATTCCAGTGAGAATAATGCAGACCTGTTACTTGGTTGCCATGGTGAACATTTTGCGCTGTCCCAGCACAAGAGACAAGGCTCTAATGGTCACTTGCCCTGCTCAATCACTTTGGATACCCTGGCAACATCAGCTGGTGACCTAGAGACCAAGTTATCTCAGCAGCTCTTGCAGTTTGAAAGAAGCCTGCCAGGGCATGAAGGGGCTGCTGTTTGGAACAACAGAAGTAGAGACTCAAGCATCTCCAAACACGTTTCCCTACTGGATTTTAGCAGCAAAGGTGAAATTGTGAACAAGTCCCCCCTCTCCGGAATGACCTTCCTCAAACCCTCTTCATCCCTGGGGAAATGCAAGACCCTTCGACCCCCTCCGCCTCGTCCAAGTATCTTCCAACCCTCATCCCGAGCTCCATACAAACCGGCACGTCCAGCACCTCGCCCACCACCACCCTGCTCCAGGCCACCACCCCATAACAACTTCCAAAACACTGGTCCCTGCTTCTACACCCCCGAGGAGGAGGGGTTGTCTGTAACAGAGGCTGATGAGAGGGGAGAAAATGCAGAAAGTGCCTTTGGTGACCTGGCTCTGGAGCAAGAGAGTGAGATGGAGTGTCATATAAAGATGGAAAGGGACATGGACAACACGATTGAGATGGAGAGGCAAAAACAGGCACATCAAGAGGAGGAGTACAGGTTGCTGTTGAGGCTGCAGGAGGTGGAGAGTGACATGGAGACGTACAGCCACAAAGCCTCAGAGCTCAGGGCCATGCTGGAGGAGGAGGAAGAAGAGGAAGGGGAGGAGGAAGAGACGCATTCAGTCTGTTTGCAGACCTTGGAGAACCAGGAATTCTGTACTTATACCCTTGAGACTTTGGCCTTGGAACAGCAGCATCTACAGCAACAGCTACAAGGTAAGTCTCCATGTACAACCTCATATGCCCTTTCCTAAAATAATAGATATTTTGTTAGAAATATGGCAAACTCTAGTCTTATCACAAGACAAGTATGTTCATTGGATGTCAAAAGTCTGAATGATGTGACCATGAACATTTTGGTTTCCAAAATAAATATTTTCAAAGCTTGACAACCAGTGTACATACATGTTGTTATCGAACTATGCCATTTGTCTTTTGTTGTGTCCTAAAATAATTAATGCTGAAATGTAAAAAAAGCAATGACTAATTTTGTGCAACCGTCTGAAAATAAATACATTCTTCAGAAATGTTAGTAAAATATTGTAAATCCCAATAAAAACTCTCAAAAGCTTATGCTGTTATGATTTTGCAGAGGTCTATCTCAATACACTATATGGGCCAGACATTTTATGCAGCAACATATAAAATACTTTTGTCTGGGAATTCCTTTTTAATCATAATCTTTTGCTGCAACCAACATTGTCATTATTTTAGAAATCTATTTATTATAGCCATGTGCAAAGGATGTGACATCATGGATTGATATGTGAGAGACCCATTGGTTAAGAAGAAACGTCTATTATTAATTAAAAATATTTGAATAGTTTACATTTCTACTCCTGTCCGAATCCTGTCAGACCTCCAAAAAATGTTATTCAGTGCAACCGCAAAACGTATATAAATATTTATATATAAATATATATAAAGCTTTATATTTTGTTTATGAGCTTAAAATGCTTACTTGAGGTTAAAGTCAAGTTTTCACATGGGTGCTGACGCAGTAACCTCTAAAACTTGTTTCTTTGACAAACGGCATGCAGTATAACTACACTAATTATTTTGAGTCCACAGAAATTCCGGTAACAGCATACGGTTGAGTTATATTAAATTATACAAAGCAAAATATTTTCTATTAGGTTATATATACATTTTATTATATACTTTGTGTATTTTCAAGCAAAAACATGTAATTCTGTAGCATAGTATGTTTTATGTCTGTTTATGGGCGGTTATATACAGTGGGGAGAACAAGTATTTGATACACTGCTGATTTTGCTGGTTTCCTACTTACAAAGCATGTAGATGTCTGTAATTTTTTCCATAGGTACACTTCAACTGTGAGAGATGGAACTAAAGCAAAAATCCAGAAAAACACTTTGTATGATTTTTAAATAATTCATTTGCATTTTATTGCATGACAAGTATTTGATCACCTACCTACCAAGAATTCTGGCTCTCACAGACCTGTTAGTTTTTCTTTAAGAAGCTCTCATGTTCTCCACTCATTACCTGTACTAACTGCAACTGTTTGAACTTGTCACCTGCATAAAAGACACCTGTCAACACACTCAAACAGACTCCAACCTCTCCACAATGGCCAAGACCAGACAGCTGTGTAAGGACATCAGGGATAAAATTGTAGACCTGCACCAGGCTGGGATGGGCTACAGGACAATAGGCAAGCAGCTTGGTGAGGAGTCAACAATTGTTGGCGCAGTGATTTGAAAATGGAAGAAGTTCAAGATGATGGTCAATCTCCCTTGGTCTGGGGCTCCATGCAAGATCTCAACTCGTGGGGCATCAATGATCATGAGGAAGGTGAGCGATCAGCCCAGAATTACACTCCAGAACCTGGTCAATTACCTGAAGAGAGCTGGGACCACAGTCTCAAAGAAAACCATTAGTAACACACTACGCCGTCATGGATTAAAATCCTGAAGCGCAAGTGAGGTCTCCCTGCTCAAGCCAGCGCATGTCCAGGCCTGTCTGAAGTTTGCCAATGACCATCTCGATGTTCAAGAGGAGGAATGGAAGAAGGTCATGTGGTCTGATGAGTCAAAAATAGAGCCTTTTGGTCTCAACTCCACTCGCCGTGTTGGGATGAATAAGAAGGATGAGTTACAACCCCAAGAACAACATCCCAACCATGAAGCACGGAGGTGGAAACATTTTTGGGGATGCTTTTCTGCAAATGGGACAGGACGACTGCACCTCATTGAGGGGAGGATGGATGGGGCCATGTATTGCAAGATCTTGGGCAACAACCTCCTTCCCTCAGTAAGAGCATTGAAGATGGGTCGTGGCTGGGTCTTCGAGCATGACAATGACCCGAAACACACAGCCAGGGCAACTAAGGAGTGGCTCCGTAAGAAGAATCCCAAGGTCCTGGAGTGGCCTAGCCAGTCTCCAGACCTGAACCCAATAAAAAAATATTTGGAGGGAGCTGAAAGTCCGTATTGCCCAGCGACAGCCCCGAAACCTGAAGGATCTGGAGAAGGACTGTAGGGAGGAGTGGGCCAAAATCCCTGCTGCAGTGTGTGCAAACCTGGAACTACAGGAAACATATCTCTGTAATTGCAAAACAAGTTTTCTGTACCAAATATTAAGTTCTGCTTTTCTGATGTATCAAATACTTATGTCATGCAATAAAATGCAAATTAATTATTAAAAAATCATACAATGTGGTTTTCTGGATTTTTTTATTTAGTTCCGTCTCTCACAGGTGAAGTGTACCTTTGGTAAAAATTACAGACCTCTACATGGTTTGTAAGTAGGAAACCAGCAAAATCAGCAGTGTATCAAATACTTGTTCTCCCCACTGTAGTATACACTGTGTGCACAATTATTTGGCAAATCGTATCTCTCAAGATGTATTTTATTGCTGAACTATCACAATGCTTTGTTAATCCAAAATATCATTGAACCTCAAAGTTAAATGTTAAACATAGGTTAGTTTTGATCTTTCTCTGGGAGAAATATTGCAGAATTATTAGGCAACAATTGGTGTTGAGAATTATTAGGCAACTAATTTAAAAAAAAATTCTCTCAACTCACTTATTTTTTTCTCAATTGTTAAAGTGTAACAAATAAGTAACAAAAAAATACATTTACAATGTTTGTCCTTTCTAAAAATGTATCCATATAACCACCTTTCTTTTCAATAACTGCCATGAGCCTTCCATCCAGTCTGTCAGTTTCTTGATATGTTCACAATCAACTTTTGCTGAAGCAGTAACCACAGCCTCCCAAATGGTATTAAAAGTGGTGTGTTATCTTCCCTGACTGTAAATCTCACATTTGAGAAGGGCCCACTAATTCTCATTAGGATTTAAATCCAGAGAGGAAGTGGGGACAAGTCAGTATTCAGGCATCTTTGTGGCCCTTGCTGGCTAGCCGAGCAGAGGAGTCCTTGGATGCATGTGATGGATCATTGTCCTTCGTGATGAAAATTGTGACCTTATTGAATGCTGAGGCCTTCTTCCTGTACCACTGTTTGGAGAAAGTATCTTCCAGAAACAGGCAGTAGAATTGGGAGTTGAGTTTCAGTCCATCTTCAACTCGAAGAGGTCCAACTACCTCATCCTTAATGATAGCAGCCCATACCAGTACCCCTCCCCCATTTGGCTGGCGCCAGGCGGAAGGGGTGCCGTGTGTCCATTAGTGATCCAGCCACAGGCCCATTCATCTGGTCCATCAAGAATCTGTCCATAAAACTTGTGTCTTTGGCTATTTCTTCGCCCAATCGATTCAGTACATTTCAAATCTTATTCAATGGTGGTCTTCTTTTAACCTTCTTGACACCTTGTACAAAAGGACACTCCAGGTAGGTTGCTGTTCTGGAATATAATGGCACTTGAGGATAATGGGTTCCTGGTAACTTCACGTTTTAATTCTTCTCATGTTTTTTGCAGTTCATTTGTGCATTTTCTTCATGTATTTTTTGCACCCCTGTTGACAATTCACAACAAAACATTTGATTATCCAGTGGTCATGCCTCAATAGTTTTGCTATTTCAAGAGTGTTGCATCCACCTGAAAATAATTTAAAAACTGGTGTCTTTTCAATGTTCAATATCTTTTATGGCCCATTTTTTCTGAGGTCATGAAGCTGCCTAATAATGATGCACAACTTGATATGGGGTGTTATTCTCTGTTGCCACACCCTCCCTCATTACACCAATACATTTTACCTGAAAATTATTCCATCCGGTGAGCATTCAAGATTTATAGTTTATAGTTGGAAAATGTTCATCGAAATAATGATGCAATCAGAAAACTCACATGCCTAATATCAAGTGTATACTGTGGGTATAGAAAGTCACCTCCCCCTTTCATAATCTTTACCTTTTTTTGCCTTCCAGCCTGAAATTTAACTTAACAAATTCTGACTGTCCCGCTTTATTTACATACAATAACCCACAATATCCAAGTGAACGAAATAGAAAATTAACTCTGAAAATCAATTACAATTCAAGTGGTAATAAAACTTATTTGGATAATTGAACACACTCCTGAGGTAATACTTTTGCTTGAATTTTAACCGTGAGTCTCTTTGATTGTCTTTATTGTAGTTGCGTATTTCTTTAATACTGAACAGAATAGTAATGATATTCTTAATTTATAATTAAAAGTAAAATAAAAAATATTTCAAAATGCATGTGCACAACATGACTCCTTTCACCACCTGCTTGTTTTTTCATCTGCCTTAGCACATCTAGGTACAAAAACCCATTTTAGTTATAAATTAAGAATATCATCACTCTTTGTTCAGTAATGAATAAATAACTAACAGTACACCTATTCTGGCAATCTGCAATGTGACAGCAGATGTTTATTAGGTTATTTATTTTAATTAAGTACAGTTCAATTGTGAATTTTTCAATTTATGTTCTTATTGTTCAATTTATGTTGATAAAACAAATTGTTACAACCATTTGCTTTATATTTTTTAGTTTATAGGGTATTTACAATTTACATTCCAAATGTCTATGGATATTGAGTAATTGGAATCTTATTAACTAGTTGTTGAATTTTCCTGTGGCATATAATCAGAGACTTGAAGCAAGATTGAAGATTTATGCTCTGTATTTACATTTCAAATTGTACGGTTAAAATATATAGGTTTAAATGATAAAAATCCAATTGCATTTTCATGCACTGTTTAATTGGAGCACTGAGCTGGATGGCAGGTTCAACAAAACATTTTCATTTTTACTTGTATTTGACTCTATTTTTATTTAATCAGAGAAGGCCCGCAGCTGAGGTGTGTCGGTGTAAAACAATACAACACTGAAGCAAAAAGACCTAAAAACACTCTAAAAGAGATACAATTCTCAAATTAGCTTTTAAATTGAATTACATTTGCTAGTGCTGGTAAACCATTAAAATAATTTATTGCGATCTGTAGTTAATCGCAATTAATCGTAATTTTTGAATGTGTTCATATTTGGTCCTAAATAAACAATTGTCTGTTGAAAATGCAGTTTATTATGATAGACATATTATGTTTTATTGTAAACTGTGGACTTGCTTGATTTTAAATTTAATAAGTGCAGGAGCTGTCTTTATCCAAGTTGGTCCATAAAAACAAGGTATGTCATTGCCCTAAAATGTCTCCCCTCATATGAGGGGAGACATTTTAAATAAGTAGAAAGTTGCTGGTCTTTGATCCAATTCTTCTACCATCTTCTACCACTCTTGGTCAAAGCACAAAGTTCAGAAACAATTATCTTAGGTTTCTGTTTAAATCGCCCATCAGCCCCTCTCTCTGGAAGGCTGCAGGCATGTTATCCACCACTGGATCACACCGATGCATTTCAAAGTTTTGTACTTGTTTAGTAGACTCGAATGTGGTTAGAATGGGGTTCAGGTCAGGGTCTTGCAATCATGTCGCATTTTGGATAGGTGTTTGGCCGCAGACAAATACGTCTGCCTTTATTAAAAAAATATTTCCAAATGCCATATGGTACATTACTTAAATTAAATATGCAAAGGAATAAGGTAGGCAAGGTATCCAGAGATCAGATATGTATCTTATTCATGCTCAGCACAGAGTTTGAAAGTTATGCGATTATACTTTTAGTGAAAATACAACTGGCAATGGGATTACTGTCTAGTTTAGGCTTGCAACAACATAAAAACACTTGCCATGCTAAAAGCAAGGTTAACAGGTGGATTGGTGCGCACACAGTGTCTAGGGATCATTTTCAGAAAATGGTGGCTGATGACATTGTTTGAAATGTCAGAAAGCCCTCGTAAAGTGTGATTAAAGTGTTGACATTTATTGACGTTATTTGTGCAGCCAGTTGTTGTTCTCTTTGATTGCATTTTAATATAGTATACGGTATAGCTGTATTTGCTTATGATAAATAGCATTATTAGTGTTTGTTTGATTTAAGTGCAAGCAGTTTTATTAGTCAGCTTTCATTCACAGTGAATGTCATCATGAACTAGAGGAAGGGTGGCAGTGTCATTAATAATTTTTGGGGGCAGCCTCAGAAAAGAAATGTTTTGATCAGTGAGAAAATTATTACTAGCCAGATGATGGAAGTATGCAGTAGCACAAGAGGCAATCGAATGTTTATTTATATAATAATTATTGCCATTCTTCTCTGAAATCTGGCCAATCTGATATTGCCTTGTTGGTGTTCCGACAACATCATAACTAATGTTGACACAAGTACCACTAAGGTTAGGTTTAGGCACAGGTATCTCTGAGGTTAGGGTTAGGTCAAAGGCTGGGTGCAGGGGAATATTCTGTCTTTGGAGTGGGGTAACCAACAATCTACAGGTCAGTTGCAATGATGGTCCTGGAGCAACATTAATTATGATGTATTAGGAACAATACCAAAACAGTGATAACAGATTGTGTGTAAATATTGATGGTTAAGAGTCTTATATATATTTAAAAAAAAATATTGTGGCTGATTTTGTACCCCCCAATGTTGACTCGATGGCTACAGCCTTTTTCTAACAAATGAGTTCTAATGTGCTATACCCTATTTCATGCATGTTTGATGTTTACATTGGCCAGTCAAACTGGCACTTTCAATATGATAGCCCACACAGAATAGTGCAATTTATAAAAACTGCTGATGTAAAACGGGCTTCATTAAATAAAGTTGATAGGTGGATTTACTTTTGGCAAGTAGATTGCAGTTCCCTAGTTCAAGCCAAGATGGAATACATTAAGAGTTAGAAGTTAGAGACTAAAGAACATTGGCTACGAACAGCGTACGGTCGGGTGCTTTGAATCAGTTTTTTATGGAACAATATAGTATATTGTAGTAATATAATAAGGACACAATGATGCAACTAACAATCACTTTGCCATGTCCAGAGAGGTCTACAGTAGTACTGAGTTGGTATGACTTGGTTACGTTTATTTATTGTTTAAGTGAACTCGGCAACTATATAACATGATAATATTATGTGTACATTTTTCAATTTTTTTTTTTTATACGTTCTCCCCACCACACTTATCAAAATACAGTTGTATAAAATAGTAGCAAGAACAACCAAGCTATCTATCAAGTAGTACACTGCGTATACCTCTCTGGCACCATTAGCCTGGGACAAGTATTCCAAATCATTAGGCGGGGACAATCTTGTTGTACCATGGTTAAACCACAAGTAGAAAAAAAGTATATATCGGAATTCACAAAAACAATAACATACGCTAAAATGACAAGCCATCCAGCTTAGCTCTTAAGGCCAGACCTAACCATAGGATGTTTTGTCATTTCTATGCTGATGACAAAATACTTAATGCTACTGGCAAATCCCATGCTCAGGCTTCTGCTCATTTCCAGTCTGATTTTCTGTGTTTACAGAAATCCCTTTAGATCTTAAGCTGGTGTTAAATTTAAGTAAAACAATATATATTTTCTTCTAAGTGCAAAAAGCAACATGTGGATGAGCTTACGATTAGTTCCCATGGAAGGCTCTTTTACAGAATGTGCTCAATCTTGGTATCTGGGTAGATGATCATCTTTCCTTCAAAGCGCATATTATAGATTTGGTGAGGAAACTGCGATTTAAAATTGGGATCTTTTTAGAAACAAAGCGTGTCTGTCCTTCCAGCATAGACTTAAAGTTGTTGAAGCTACTTTAAGTCTGTGCTTGATTATTGTGATCTGTTGTATATGCATGCATCGGCTTCAGTGTTGAGGCCCTTTGTTTTTTAATGGCCACCAAGTTTCGCATGTATCACTGTATTCTGTGCTCTTTGTTTGAATGGGACTCTTTGGCTTCCAGGAGGCCCAGACACTGGCTGATGTGTGTCTATAAGACAAGAATCTACCAAATTATCTTTCCTGTAAAATAACCTGGATTATTGGTGGTTCTAAAACACACTCCCAATATTTGTTAGCTTTGGAGGTTCCCCAGGTGCATACATAGTTGGGTAAAACTGCTTTTGTGTATCATGCCCTTCGTTCATGAAATTAGTTCCAAGATAGCTTTAACTTAATGTCTTGGTTTTCTATTAGAAACTGTTTAGCTATTTTAAAGGAACATATCATTGTTGAATACGACTGTTTTGTGTAACTGAGTTTCTATGTCATTATGATTTTTGTGCACAGGGCTCAGCTATAAATGAGACCTTGTTCTCACTCTGACACTAATAATATAGGATTTTTTTTTAAATGTCTCTCCTTTGCAATTTAAAAAAAAAATAATTTTACCCTAGGGCAGTGTTACAAAAATGTTTTTTTGCCAAATATTTAGTTATACATTGTCTCTGATTTTCCCTTTGTAGACACTAGAGGGTGGAACTTACCCGTTTTTATTTAGATGTTGTTTCCTTTGTGGCCACTGTCACTCTGTTTTCAAATGGATACTTCTAGCAGGACAATAAGCCAAGGCACAAACCAAGTGTTATTTCAAGCTGTAGTATGACATGGACTTCAGTTTACTCCAATGGCCTGCACTGTTGCATAGAACACTTTTGGAATGATTTGAAGCAAAATCCTTAAGGATTGTTCATAACACTTGAGTCCAATTTGTGAAGAATTGCGATTGTTTGGGAAACAAAAGGGTTGTCCTACTGTACCTGACAGATCTACCAAATAAAGTGGCAGCTGAGGGAAAATTGTGGTTTCTAACCACTCTACAGTATACATCTCATTGTTATTGTTTTACACTTCTACATGTTATTGTCTTGTTCTGCATATTTTTCATTCAAATGAAAGCTCACTGCCACACCTTGATTTATGAGAAAATGTTCTATGACGTGTCAGTGTGATTCAACACAGTGTGACTTATGGCGTTATTTGAATTTTTTGGTGTTGTCGATTATCTCGCCAATATTGACTTTTTCGAATGCTATTCAGTAGGGGTGTGCTGATCTCAGCATACCTAATCCTATCAGTTTGTAACGTGATTCTGGTAATCGTATACTCTTTATCAGAGGAATGGGACAGCTTATTACTTTGGGCTCCAGTAGTTTGATCAGTAGACATACAGTTAGGTCTGGAAATTATCGGACACTTTTTTTTTTAAACCAAGTTTTGTTATTTTGTCTGTTTGAGAAAATATATTCAAGTTACAGTTAAATAATGAACATGTGCTTAAAGTGCAGTCTCTCTGCTTTAATGTGAGGGTATTTACATCCCAATCGGAGAAAGGGTTTAGGAATTATAGCGCTTTAATATGTATCCCCCTCTTTTTCAAAAGGACAAAATAAATTGGACAGTTGACAAGAAAGTAATTTTGTGGACAGGTGTGGGCTATTCATTTGCATCAGTTAAGCAAGTAAATGGTCTTGAGTTTCTTCCATGTGTGGCATTCGCATATGGAAGCTTTTGCTGTGAACCCACAACATGCAGTCAAAGGAGCTCTTAGAGAGAAATCCAATAGAGAGATAACAGGAACTTTTGGAGTGGCCAGATTCAGCCAAATTCAGCAAAGCTGATTGGACGCTGCTTCACTTTACAGATGGGCAATGACACAGAACATACTGCGAAAGCAACCCAAGAGTGTTTTAAGGCATATAAGTTGAATATTCTGCCTAGTCAGTCAACTGCGCTCAACACGATCGAGTATGCATTTCACTTGCTCTAGACAACGTAAGGACAGGAAAGACCCATGAACAAACAACTGATGACTGCTGCAGTAAAGGCCTGGCAAAGCATCACAAAGGAGGAAACACAGCATTTGGTGATTTCTATGTGTTCCAGACTACAAGCGGTCATTGCCCACAAAGTATTAAAAAAAAAATATATATATATATATATTAAAAAAACTTTTATTTATGATGTGTACAATTACATTTGAGCCCCTGAAACTAGGGGACTGTGTATTGAAGTGGTTGCTATTCCTAAACATTTAAAAATATATATTTTTGTTCAACCCCACAAATTTAAGCTGTCGGTCTTTTGTAGTGTCAATTGTGGTGGTGTACAGTTTCATCTTTGCAAATCCATCGCCAAGCAATATTGACAAATGTATGGCGGAAGCGGGTGTGCTTAGCATTACGTAAAAAGCATTACAAGCAATAATTATATATTTTATATTTACTACCTAGTGCTCAATAACTGTATTTATTTTGGTTAAATAATTAGTCTGAAGAAATCTTTGTCAAATTAAATACCGCTTCAGTTGATCTATTCAGTTTTTCACATACTGGTTTGGTGGGAGATGGAAAGTTAGTTTGGGATGTTTGTATGAGAGCGGGGGGGCTGTAAAAGTGGATCCTCTTATAATTGGCAGTTTGATGAAAAGGAAAGCAAATAAGGTATGTTATTCTCCAAGCTTATGAATAGGGTTGGTGTTTTTCTTAGACAGACATATAACATAGACTCTAAAACCAGGGACAGGCTTTCAACAATAGATCATTGTAGTGCCTCTTCCCAGTTCACTGTACATTCTAGAATAATCAGACCTTGTCCTCTACAAAGCCTTTTACTCCTCTGTAGCACCCTTTCTCTCTCACTCACCCACACCGTCTCTCACACACATACACTTCAGATATTGCTGTGAAACAAAGGCTTTTCTGGTTACATCATGTGAATGTGTTCATGTGTACATTCATTGTTCACTTCAAATGTAGGGCAACATGGCCACAATCACAGTTAATGTGCTATTTTTTAACTTGATTGGGTCCTGACAAAGTTTAAGTTGACCATGCTAAAGCTTTTATTACTTCTCTTCCGGGGAACAAAAAAAATCACATGAATTTAAAAAAAAATACCTATGTATGGCTAAAGAATTGTCTATAAAAGCAATTAAAACAGGACTGAAAAAAATGGAAACGAAGGGGAAAAGGGAATTCTCTGAAATGAATGGTGCTTGGTGACAAGACACATGCCAAAGGTATTCTCTTGAAGAGTTAATATTCTTCCTCTGAAGTAGACAATCTGGCCCATCAACCCTGGGATTTTAAGTAAAGAGATCCTCTGACCAATGGAAATGCTGAGATAGTGTTTAATCCACCACTTTTATTCCACTGAATGACATAGAAAGAATAGTCCCTCCTTCCTCCACCAGCCCCTCCCCTCAATATAATTTGCTGAGGCTGCCCGGGGAGAAAAGGATTTGATTACACATACCAGGAGGTGCTTGAGCGGGGCAGTCCAGTTCAAGCTGCTCTGTGAAGAGTGACGGAGTATGTCTGGCAATCGGCTAGGTTTCCTACAACACCGTGCTTTGGAATGCCATAGTTCAGGAAGGTAGGACAATAACTACGAGCTGCGTAAAAAACAGCACCATGAAGGGTCAGGTAGTTATTGACCCCCTGGGTGGATTTGGATCATTGGACTGGATCTATGACCCTGGGGTGCCCCCACAAAGGGGCAGGAGTGTTGAGGAGTTGGGTGACTGTGGCTGGTCCAGGGAGAAGCAGAGGCTGGCCCATCTGCAACAGCTCCAACAACATCAACTCCGGTTTCAACAGCAGCAACAGGTGGTTGGATATCAACGCTGTGGGGCAGTTTCAATGCCATGGGTGGCCCCAGTTTCCGTGGCTGATCAAGGACAAAGGGACTACCAGGCCAACCAGAGGCAGGCCAGTTGGGAGTATGAGGACTATGACAGAGTGCTCAATAGGAACATTAGGCCTCAAAGCAGGGACCTTTATTTCTGCTCTGCCTCAGATAATGTTCTCCTGGAATCCAGGAAAGGGCGAGAATGGACTGGTGATCACTGCTTCTATCAAGACCCGGTGGACTACAACCGCGAGGCACAAAACCATGACTTCAGTGATGGCCACAGAAGTCGAGCACGGTATGACATAGGCAGAGACAAATTTGACCGCAAAGATGGGGAGTATTGCTACAAAGAGTGTGACAGTTACAAAGGAAGAGATGGTAACCATGATGACTGCAAAAAACATATCTATTGCAACCGGGAAAAGGAATATTATCGAGAACACGATCATTATGATAGTCAAGACCACAACAAGTCAGACCAGTATGATGACATGGACCAGTACAAACATCGAGATAAAAGATGCTATGATTACACCAATGCTGACCAGTACCACCAGAAAGAACTGGAATATTTGGATTGTAGGCGCCAGAGCAATAATGACCATGTGAAAAAGGAATATTTGGACCACAGACAAGACCACAGAAAAGAGGACCACTATTTTTGTAAGGAAGATTACTATGACTGCCAGGAAGAAGACCTCTACGACCATAAAAACAAGGATTGTTATGACCGTAAAGGCAAGAACCTTTATAAGTGCAGAGAAAAGGACCACTATTATATTAAAAAGGCTTATGGTCCCAAAGACAAGGACCACCACAATGGCAAAGGAGAGGAGCATTATGATTGTAAGGAAGAAGATCACTATAATTGCAAAGAGCAATTGCAAAATTATGACCTAAGTGCAAATGAGCAGTTTGACTGCAAGGCACGTTACCTTTACAGGGATTTGCGAACAATATCGGTCGATTCCAAATATGAAGAATATCCCACCAATGGCGGCAAGAAGCATTTTGAGGAAAGGGTTGAGGACCCATGTCACAAGGTGCTGGTACGGGACCGTCGATCTCATGAAGACTCTTCCACTCTTGACCGTGAAAGGGGCCACATTGTGGACTGTGAATATTCTGGTAGCCTTGGGGGGCGTGTAAACCACCACAGATGGGCACGTAAGCCCCTCTACATGGGCTCCCTTGACCGTAACAGTTTCTACAGGAAGACCGCCCCCTCCTCTCTGCGGAGGTCAGAGTTTGCCATCAATAGGAAGCAGAAACAAGGTAAACATGGTAGACTAAAGGGTTACAATCAAGTCCCTTTTCGGGGCTGATTTAGAATCAGCCATTCATACAATAATCTATTCAGCTCATACTTAATAAAAGGGGACACTTGATTGTAAAAAGCAAAAATGTGATGGAAGTATATACTTGGAATCTATTTCCTAATAATTCTTATTTCCATTATTGCAAAATCGTTTAGTAGAAAATAGTGCAGACTGTTTTGTTAGATGGAAAAGTCCATGCAAAGCATAGTTAAAATTTTCTAAAATAATTTGTAAAACCTTTGGAAATGGTGGATAGACATATTTTAGTTAATGAATGCAATGAGGCCACTCACTCACTCGAGTTATGTGTGACCTAGTCTTATGCTTGTTGTGCTTAGTATTTTTTCCTATTCTGTTAGGAAGGTACACTTATACATTATTTAAGACTGGGGGAACCAGCTGAGCAGGTTATTTTGGTTTTGTTGTGTTCTTTTCTCTCGTTCTATCCCCCTCCCTTGCGTCTCTATTTTACCTGGTTTCGACGCTACTTCTAAGAAGCATCATTTGACAGCAATGTGTATCTTGCTTGAGTGTATCACATGACTTGCTGTAGGAAATCATTCATTGCTGTCTTAAGGTCATAGATTCCCATAATTACATGGTTCTGTATAGTTTTTTTTAACTCTATTCAAGCTATGGAATAGGTCATGCAACAATCCATACTTTCTACTTGTGTTTCTATGCTGCTGTTTAGCATTTGTGGCAGACTTCCAAGGATTTTGATTTGGCAGTTTAAGATACATGAACATTTTATATCAAGTAACATATGTACACACCTTAAACAAACAAGGATATAGAAAAGTCCAAGGCTTTTGTTTGTTGTCGCTTTTACATGAGGGTAATGCACAAGGTGAAATGGGCACTTGGTGCCTTACACTGAATTTAAACAACATTAAAGTGTATACATGTTGCTATATATATATATACACACACACACACACACACACACACACACACACACTTTATGGCTGGATCTGCTCCTAGACACTTTGTCAAAGTGAGACTAAACCTTTTTTCTGGCTTGATGTACTGATTGAATTTTGTGGCTGGTGTTAATCACCCCTGATTGCCATTGTATTGTGATTCATTCCTAAGGAATTTGTGTCTGAGAATCTCAGAAGCCATGTGGTGCCTCCCTAACACACAGACACTTTAACCATACATTTCCCCTCCCCCATATGGGGAGTCCAACTATTAATCCATTGTGTCAGCATTGTGTGAAGGAAGAGATGATAGTGATGGTCCCAGGCAACATTGAGCTCTAGGCTGACACCTCCAATGAGAGTCTAAATAAAATGTAATATTGTACCGTAAGTGAGCAAGTGAGTGCATGTGTGTCTTTGTGCCTGTTGCGGTTCATTCCCTGGTTGTAGTAATCCTTGAGCAGCTGCTTATGCTAAGGGGCAGGTGGAGGATTACTCAGAAAACCCTCCAACAATATTTTCAAAACATTCTGGTAACGTTCAGTAAAGGAGCCAGCCTGGCAGACAAAAGCCTCAGGTCACGAGCAAAGGAGGGAATTAGTCAGCTAATGTAGGTCAGGAACACAGCAGAAAATCTCTGAAACAAACACTGACATTTGCACAGCACACACTCACGTTTGGAATAAACTACAGCTGTACCTACAATTCACCTAATACGTTAATAAAAATAGTTAATGATCCACTGTTACCTAATAAAACAAGCATGAAATTCAAATTTACAAAGAAGAAAAAAGATAATCAATAATTGAGCATTTCATTTAAGATATACTTAGATTTTATTTGATGTGTCTTGTATCAAAATCTGATTAAGTACAAATACATGTTATATTATTATCATAACATTTTATTTTATTACAAGCCGCATACTCTTCCTCTAGAATATGTTTAGTCTACTCAATTGCATTAATCACAAATAATTTGATGCCATCACCTGCAAGATTATACAGAAAGCATGCCAAGCTCTAAACATTATTCTCCTTACATTTTTTCTATGTATTCTACTATCTATGACTATTTTTCTGCAAAGCCACTCCCCACACTCCAAAGTTTGGCTTCTTATTACAAGGCCCCTATGTTATCAGGGTTTCCATAGCAGCAGGGCGTTCTTGTGTGAACTTTGGGCCGAGCACACAACACTGATTATGTGCAACCTATGACTTCACATTGAAACACAATCTCAGCAAGACATCTTTAGACCGTGTTGGACGTTCCACATAAAACATGACTCAAAAATTCACATGCATCAGAAAGAATGTTTGACTAATTATTTTCTGAACAGAATGTTTGAACTGAGACCCTAAATAGTTACCCATGATCATTAGCAAGAAAGAAAGGTAAAGTGTTGGAGGTGTTGGATACATGTTGGAGTTGCCAATCGATTGAATTAAATGGAAAGTTACAGTGCTCAAAATAAATTATAGGAACACATAATCATCACAGTAATAACGCCAAGTCAGTTAAACATTAGGGATCTGTTTGGTTAGGAAGCATAAGTGTTTGAAATTCAGTGTCACCTGTTTTGGTGCAAATGAAAGTGACAAAAGATGCACTGGAGAGGCAACAGCAAGACGACCCCTCAAAAGGCAATGGCTTTGCAGATGGTGGCCACAGACTCTCCTTACACATCCTGACTGATCATTCTCAAGTTTTGAGTTATGCTAGTGTCCTTGTCACTACTGGTAGCATGAGGCGGTACCTGCAGCCCATTCAGGTTGCATAGGCAGTCCAGTTCCTCCAGGATGGCAATACGTACGTGCAGTCACAAAAATGTTTGCTGTGTCTGCACAGATCACCATGTGCCAGCTAATAGTACCCTGACTGTTAGGTACACGGGATGAAATCCTCAGACCCATCATCAGAACTTGCGCTGATGCTGTGGGCACTGGGTTCCACCTGGTGGAGGACAACCTTATGTAGCTAGAGTTTGTGGGCAGATCCTGGATGACAAAGGCATTGTTGCCATTGACTGGCCCTCACGTTCCCCACACCTCAATCTACTTGAGAACCTTGGGGACATTGTCAAAATGCATCCGATACTGCCAAGTAGCACCACACTGTCCAGGAGCTCACTGATGCCCTGATCCAGGTCTAGGAGGAGATACCCCAAGACACCATCCGCCGTCTCATCAGGAGCATGCCCTGATGTTGTCGGGAGTGTAGACAGGCACGTGGGGGCAATACACACTGAGTCACACTGGTGCTGTGGTGAATTTCACCCAAGTTGGAACAGCCTGTGGTTTGAATTATTTTCTTTGATGTGTGTTGTGAGTTTGAATACAGCCCTCAAACTGTTGGTGATTTTGGTTTCCTTTTATAGTTATGTAATTTTGTTCTCAACGACTTACTCAATGTACAGTAAAGATTTTGATCTTGATATAGTTTGTTAATTGAGACCTGATGTGTGATTACAAGCTGAAGGACAACTTTCAAAAAAAAAATCCGCATTTTCCCAGAAATCTCAGCTGTAGCTTGTGTGACAGCAGTTCTTTGTTAATGCCACACACATTATCTATGCACTTTATTCAGCTCCTCTAAAAACAAGAAAATCCTAGTTCAGCCGGCCTGCAATAAAAAGTGTCGCGGGTCAAGATTCAGACCCGGGTCACCCATGTGGAAGTCTGTGTCGTTAACCACTACACCACAGAGCTGTACATTTGACGCGTGTCAGTATAGCCTCTTGTCTACCCTGAACAAATCCTCTTTTGCCACTTGCCGTTTCAACAGCTAATTGGGCGTTCGTGAATGATAGTGATACAGCAAACTCACCAACGTTTCTTGCTAAGTTTACCCCCACCACAAATAGCGTCTATGAACATATGGGATTTGCCACTGGCCGTTTTAACAGTGTATTAGCCAGTAATAGGCTTTACCAGTATCTCCTAACTTACTAGAATAGTCAAGAATTGAGCAACTGCTAGCGAGTCTGACAAAGCTATATCATTTCATGGCGTAACGACATACTTTCATTCGTGAATGTCATTGATACAATAACTATCATAAAAGGTGATAACCACCTTTTTTATAAAGTGAAAAGACGAGAGAATCCTGGAATATACCAGAAATTGTCACAATACTGTATAACAGTTTACCGTTTTAGTTAAGGCTTACTATAACGTAACTACTGCATGTATGTGTTTGTCTGTCCTGACCCAAAATGCCTTCATGGATGAGTACTTCTAAAACCCACTAGAAATAATCACAATATAATCGTATAACCGTTTAACAATGTAACTGTTTTATTTCAGACTTACTATAATGTAGGTACTGTAGATACTGGTTTTAGCCAGTAAACCTTTTGTCTATACGGAATAATTAATAATGCGTACTTTGCTTTGCCTGTAAGGAGATCCGATCTATAGTTTGCAGGTCTGCTTCGTTAACCACTACGCTATTTAACAAGAGTTAGTCACTCACTCACTCGCTCACTTAGAGACTTTTGTGGCTGGTGTTCTCTCTTCTTAGCCGGCTTCACTAATGGGTGAAAAATTATTTAGCGACCAGGTGAGCTGACATACGATTATTGTTATTGTATACTGAACTTAATTAAACAAAATGTTTCTGATGTAGCGTGCATAGGAAACTTGAGAATAGCCATCTAAAAGTCTAAACTCACCTTGTTAATGTTTTCCAAGTACTACTTGCTGGGCTAGTAAACAAAGCAAACAGCATGTACACACGGCAGCTCGCCCCTTGACTTTATCCACAGAGTTTTTGGCCAATCATTTTTGCCTGCTAATTAGTTATAGCCAGTTACTAACAACAGTATGATGTAATTCTAGGCAGCTAAGCTTTTCCTTGCTGGCAAGCTGATGTTTTTAGAAGCTGGTAGTAGTAGCAAATCTTGCAAACAATGTCTGCTGGATAGATGTACAGTCACTAACTATAGCCATGTCTGCTCTGTCTGAATAGCTAGTCAAATGCAGCCATACATCACTTTTGAGCACAACTGTATATGGAAATATATTCAATAGAATGGACAAATCATTTATTTAAATGGGTGACCATTGTATGCATCCAATGTCTATCTACCACAGTTACTTACATTGTTGGGGCAATACATGATCCCATTTACTTGGAACCCAATCAGAACCCAAATTAGCTGGATTTACAAAATAAATGTATTCAAACATGCTGCAGTCTCAAAACACACTTTGAACTAGAATTCTGATATCATGGTCTATCAGGCCTTGAAACCTGTGCTCTGTTGTTGAATTTTTTTATATTTCTATTTCTCCAGCGTTATAATGTTTTCTTATCAACAGATGATTCCCACTTTAGGCATAATGGAACTAGTTCTGAAGTATTGGCTTAAGAGTTATAGCTAAGAGTGGATTTAGACATTTATACTCCAGTCCAGATAAATTCCAGTTCAAGTCTTTACTGTGTGCCTGGAGTTGTGTGTAGTCACAGAGCGTTACCAGCTATTCTCATGCTAATGAGAGCCTGTGCACTGAGACGGAGAGAGCAAGCCCTCAATGAGGCTATAGCATACAGGGAATTTACTCTGCCTTTGGAGATCAGACGACGTAGGGATGACTTTATCTGTTGTATCTTTGTGGGTGTGTGGAGTTATGCTTTAGGGACAGCCAGAAAAAGTTTCCATGCTTGGCAGGTCGGTCTTTCTTTGTTTCACTCTAATTCACTTTACCTACATTTTTTACTCTTCATCAATGTATCTCTTTAAAATGAAAGCTGTATATATTTTCATTGATATTTTTAGAAAGTTTTAAGATAAATATGACTGCTATTGATGCATCCTCTCTACATGCATGTCCCAGTGGTGTTGGTTACTGTTAATTGAAATCTTGTCAAAACAAATACCATGCTGTCTCGAATTCTATAGTAGTCACCTTACATGACAAAAGAATATT
>JACXGJ010009786.1:0-23449 GCA_016801105.1 Esox niger | reverse complement strand
TACTGTATTATAAGGTTAGGGTGTATGAGGTAGTGCACTGTATTATATTCTTAGGGTGTATGAGGTTGTTTACTGTATTATAAGGTTAGGGGGTATGAGGTAATGCACTGTATTATAAGGTTAGGGTGTATGAGGTAGTGCCCTGTATTATATTCTTAGGGTGTATGAGGTTGATTACTGTATTATAAGGTTAGGGGGTATGAGGTTGTTTACTGTATTATAAGGTTAGGATGTATGAGGTAGTGTACTGTATTATAAGGTTAGGGTGTATGAGGTAGTGCACTGTATTATATTCTTAGGGTGTATGAGGTTGTTTACTGTATTATAAGGTTAGGGTGTATGAGGTATTGCACTGTATTATAAGGTTAGGGGGTATGAGGTAGTGCACTGTATTATAAGGTTAGGGTGTATGAGGTAGTGCCCTGTATTATATTCTTAGGGTGTATGAGGTTGTTTACTGTATTATAAGGTTAGGGGGTATGAGGTAGTGCACTGTATTATAAGTTTAGGGGGTATGAGGTAGTATACTGTATTATAAGGTTAGGGTGGGAGTTCAGCGGCTACCTGGAGGAAGATAGCACAACAGCGATCTCTCCAGGCAGGGACTGACTGGGCCCAAATCTCCCCCAGCCCCACTTGCCAATGCACATACCCACTAGGAACAGCCCGACAACACTACCAACTTCCATCATAATCAAACATGACATTATCATGTGTTTTAATTGCCAGAATACCAAATGAGACATGGAAACACTGTCTGGCTGCTCAGATAGGACTCAATTGCTTCACTCTATCAAAGCAGATGACAGTGCTAACTGCTAACACAGTAAACTAATTGAAAACACTACACTAGAACAAACAGCACGGTGAAGCAAACAAAAAAATATCCAAAAGGTACTGGCTAACTTATTTGAAGATTTGTTGTCAGTACTTAAGCTGGATCATTCAATAGTGAGTTTTTATGCATTTGAGTACCAATAACTTACTGGTGCGTGACTTGTGTTGGAGCTGTCCAGAGAACATCACATATATGTTTTTCAATAGCAATTGACAGTATGCATTATGCTGTGAATCATGTTTACTCAGCACAAGTTCATGAAAAACGATGCACTAGTTTGCTTCACCTCTGTTAGCAAAATGGATGTGCTGTTCCACATTGTTGGAAATTGCAATATCTATATCCTCGTGTCCCACAACCCAGTCTCCCTCCAATGCAATTTCAAGGTCAGTGGCGCCTCTCTAAGTTACTAACTTCTCCAAGTGGTCCTGTGATGCTGTATGTGTGCAAATCCTTCTGCTTACACCTTGGTTGTAGCATGATATGTTGTTATTATTTAATGTTTTTGCTAACCGAAGCTAAGCATAAATATTTTCACCATAACATGTTATCATATCGAAATTAAGAAACAACATCCATCATCTGTATAAATTGCAGTTTTCCCCAGATAAACACTGTAGACTACATATGCTTTTTCCTACTATAAATCTAGCCAACCTCATGCATTTGTTTGAATTTGGAAATCATTGAACACAAACTGAAATATTTACAGTAGTTGAACGTAGCAGTTATTGTACTTAATGCCTTGATCAAGGGCACTATGGTAGGAAATGGTAGTTCTATGGGATCAGAGTTTAGCAACATATTATTTAGCTTTACAGGGTTTACAAATAGATACTGCAAGTTATTGTGGTATGTTGTGGTCTGACATGGAAAAAGAAAGCTCCTGTACTTGTTTAATTTTATGCTAAGCATTGTCCACCATTTACAATAAAACACAGTCTTAAACATAATGTACCGTTTTTTTAGTAGAAAATTGTGTATTTATGCCCCCCCTCCTCCTCATCGTCTGCAAGGACATCGGGGCGGCAGATGGTTCTCCACCTGTGGCACCAACTGTTGCACACCAAGCTTACGTCGGTGGACGTGCCGAATCACCGTGTTGTGCCATGTTATATTGACATCAATGAAAGTACCATCATATATGTGTTATTCCAAAAGGTCTACAGCAAAGCAGTTGTTAACATGTGTTTGAATGGTTACATCTTTGCGATACATTCTAGTCAGTTTTTGTAGAGTCTTAATTCTCAGTTGTCTTTTTGCTTTTTGAGAGTTTGTCATACAGTAGGCTGGCAGGCAGCATTGTAGCTAGCTGCCTCCAGTTCATTATCTAGCTAGCTAGCTAGCTTATATCAATAGCCTATAATTATGTTTTCGTGTGTAGGCCTACACTTATTTACCATCCCCTCATTACTTACCGCTTCGGCTACTTCGCTGACGATAGTAAGAGACACAAATACTATTGAATGAGGTAAAGTTAGTTTGATAATGGACATTCAGTGGACATTCATATTTGCCACGCAAATGTTACAATTTATCTTTAGAAATTCAATAGTGTCTATGAAAAATGTGCCATGACAACAAAAGTGCTCTATTTGGACACGTGGGGGGATGAGCTTCAATCTCTAACTTTTCGTTTTTCAAAAATATTTAGGGAATGTTTGAGTTTTTCCTTACAAATTCAATAGCGTCTACAAAAAGTATGCCATGACAACAAAAGTGCTGTCTTCGGACTCAGGGGAGGATGGGCTACAATCTACAGCTTTTAGTTTTTGGAAATTTTTGAGTTTATGAAGTATGAGGTAGTGCACTGTATTAAAGGGTTAGGGTGTATGAGGTAGTGCACTGTATTAAAGGGTTAGGGTGTATGAGGTAGTGCACTGTATTAAAGGGTTAGGGTGTATGAGTTACTGCACTGTATTAAAGGGTTAGGGTGTATGAGGTACTGCACTGTATCAAAGGGTTAGGGTGTATGAGGTACTGCACTGTATTAAAGGGTTAGGGTGTATGAGTTAGTGCACTGTATTAAAGGGTTAGTGTGTATGAGGTAGTGCACTGTATTAAAGGGTTAGTGTGTATGAGGTAGTGCACTGTATTAAAGGTTAGGGTGTATGAGTTTGTGCACTGTATTATAAGATGATTGTGTACACAGTAGCGTATGGCCTCTAGGGCATTATGAAAGAATGAGACAGACACACAAACGTCGAAAGGCAGAGGGTGAACTAGAACAAGAATAAAAGAAAGATATAGAAAGTGAGGGCAAGAAGAAAAGAAAGGGACAGAGAAAGAGAGATGTGTCCAGGAAAGTGAAGAGCGTGAAATGGAGAGGGCTAGGAGCCAGTGGACTGTGACTGAGAGAGGAGGGGATGGGGGGACGGTTCAGGCTTGGGGTCAAGGCCCATTAACTCAGGACAGTACACCTGACCACTGGGCCCAGGGGAGTGCATTGGTCCGGATCCCTGATGGGAGCTGCTGGGAGGTATACTGTGTAAGGAGAATCTGGATTATGTGCGTCAGTGTACATACACATACTAACCGACAGCACAAACCAGCCTTTGTGAATATTTGCATGCAACAATCTGTTTCATCATGCATCTGTTGGGATACACTGCCCCTCACGGCCCGGATCCCGTATGCAGTATCAATATGGCATGCTTGTCTGCTGGGCCGTACGCATGCCCGGATCCCGTATGCAGTATCAACATGGCATGCTTGTCTGCTGGGCCGTACGCATGCCCGGATCCCGTATGCAGTATCAATATGGCATGCTTGTCTGCTGGGCCGTACGCATGCCCGGATCCCGTATGCAGTATCAATATGGCATGCTTGTCTTCTGGGCCGTACGCATGCCCGGATCCCGTATGCAGTATCAACATGGCATGCTTGTCTGCTGGGCCGTACGCATGCCTGAATGTCAGTGCTTTAAGGCTACACTACAGCAGAGAGCAGTGGCATGAGAGAGGCTGAAAGACAGACATGTAGAGAAACAGACAGAAAGGCAGAAAGACAAACAGACAGACAGACTTGTCCTACTAGCCACATCAGCAGAATGTCTCCATTAAACAAGGCCTGACAGAGACACAGACGCCTGCTGCAAATTGAATCCCGCAGACAGACAGGGGTGGAGAGTGAAAGTCAAAGAGTTTGGGCCAGACTGGTTAGCTGAGTGTGTTGAAAGAGGGGAGAGGAGAAAGGGCACTGAAGTGGTCTAGCGGTGCACAGACCTGCGCGTCTGGCATATGCCAAACTACGAGAGACAGACTAGCACTGTGGATCTCTAAGTGTAATCTATTACCACAGGGAGGCGGAGTGAGGGGATGAGGACTTAAAGAAAGACAGAGCGGGTATGAGATAAGAGATGGAATAAAGAATAGAACATGGGAAAAAGGCTGGACTGGGGAGAGGAGGAGAGGGAGGCAGCCCTTTCAATTTTACAAAAAGCCCCATTACTTACTGTCATCTGGCACTCTGATTTGACACCACTGTATTATAGGAGACTCAGTCAATGTTCAATCTTTGTCTTTTGTTTTGGTTGCTATTGTAAAGCATATTGTTGCTGTCTAATAAAGCCCTTGTAACTACATTCTGCCAGTTTGTGAAATTTGAACATTTTCATGATTATACTCCCAATAATCTTTCTTCAAAATATATTTTTTTACAGAATAAGTTCCAGAACTGTATGTCAGTAAATGATACAGTAAATTATGTACATTATTTTAATTTCCTGAACATTTTATGGATATGAGTTTTGGATTTCTGTGGTTCACTGACAGTAACACATCCACAGTGCATCACCATCTATACCGTGGTCTTCAGTGAGTTGTAACAAATACCTGCTTCCATACAGATCCCCATATATAAACCACTCAAACACAGTCCAAAGCCACTCTCTGCCCTCCATTTGGCCAACCAGAACACATCCCCAGTTCCACCTCCTGAGATATAAGCAGCAACTCAAGAGACAGCAATTAACATATAAGACATCGAGATGGTGTGAAAATAAAGCAGACTCCATGCTACAAGGCTGCTCTGAGAATACAGACGATAATAGGTTTAAAGATAGATCTACCATCAACATTGGGGAATATATATATCAGCAGTCGCAGACTTCATTATGAAATATGTAGATGACAGTGTTCCCAGAAAATCACTTCCCATATGCTTTATCTTAACCAAATGCTAACTATAAAGCACTGCAATGACACAGTAAACGTCAGTCAGCTACAGACAAATCAGGACTCATGGTGCCTACTGATGTTTCCCTCACAGACAGGCGTATTGGGTGCTTCCAGGCAGACAACACTGAGTCATCAACGGAAGCTCTTGGTGCTCCGTATGACCCGGTGCTCTCTGTCTCTCTGTTCCTGTCGCAGGAAGTAGTTTCCATGTGTTTCAAAGAGACCACCATCATCTCAGTGCCCAACCAAGGCAACTATGTGACTGTTATCCTGTCACACTCTGTCGTGATGCAGTGTTTTCGAGAGGCTGGACACAGCCCATAGAAGATGCAGTCTGCCAGGTTCACTGGACCGACTCACATTTGCCTACCACCACAACAGCTCTGGAAGATAACGTTCCCATTACTAATCACATGGCCGCAACACAAAAATAGAAATTAAAACCCTATTTAGAAATGTTGTTCATGTACTCTAACTCTGCTTTCAATACTATTGTCTACTCAGAACTCATAACCAAGCTTACAGCACTGGGACTGGATAAACTTGTGCAGCTGGATACCAGATGTTCTGACAGGCAGACCCCAGAATGACATGATTTGCAGAAACTCATAGGCCTCACTGACTCTTAGTGTCACGTCCTGGCTATGCCTCTAGCCATATCTGCACTGGGCTGGGGCCATAGTCAGGACGAGAAAAGGAAGATGTGGTTGGGTCTCCCCAATTGGAGGCAGGTGTAGATCGTAGCCTCCAATTGGGGAACCCACTTAGGTTGAGTGTTTGCCCACATTTAGTGTGGATCATTTTGTGTGGAGTTTGTTTCACTTTACCCAGTCACAGGAGCTGCTATTGTTTTGGTTTGTTGTTTTCATTAAAACATGGATTATCACCGCCTGTACGTCTCTGCGCCTGGGCCCTGCCACCAGCCTTGTGAAACTTAGCCAGGACTCAGCTCACAGGAGGGAAGTAAGCAAACTGGCCTTTGGTTTGCGATGATAACGACCTCTCCCTGAACCTCCGAAAAAAAGGACATTTCCTAACTTTAGGAAGCACAGGATGACACACGGCCCAATTGACATTAACATGGCTGAGGTACACAGAATCAGCTATTTTAAATTCTTCAGCCTTCACATGTCCTTGACAATAAATGCCACCAGTGTGGTCAAGAGATGAACCTCCTTCCTGAGGTGACTTAAAATGAACGTGACACTCAGGGTACTTTCCAAATACTACTGCTGCACCATCGAGGGGAACCTGACTGCATCATGGCCTGGTACGGGAACTTCTCCGAACAAGAACGCCGGGCCTTACAGAGGGTGATGAGTATTGCCACACAACACATCAGGGGGGTTCATTCTCCCACCCATCCAGGACATCCTTCAGATGAAAGCCTGCTGCGTTATTAACAATACTTCTCATCCCAGAAAATCACTGTTTATTTGACCACCGTTGCTCATACGGGGGCTGTACCCAAGTGCAGGGTCTCCTACTTAAAGGTTTAGGGACAGTTTCGATCTGCAAGCAATCAGACCGTTCAACACCTGAGCTGCATAAGCACCTGCAATGACTCTGCTCAACCGGGCACACACACACTCAAGCGTACACTCACACTCAGTCCATAGCTCTGCCGGCCACAAAATGGCTCCATTCAGACAGGGAAATAAACCCATTTCATTATAGGTGATAAAAGAAAAGTGGCTTCACAAGATCACACGTACTACAAGAGTGACATGTTCTCGCCATTTGCGACCATTCTCATTCAAATTGCGTTTCAATTCAAGCCTTTCACCAAGCCTTTTCTCTTTTGAACTGGTGACAGTCATTCTGTTCATGATATACATGTATTGTTCAGTGGTGAAGATGAATGGTTTGCAATAGACATATTACCTGAGGGTTGTATACTGTATATTCCATTTGCTTCTGATCCAAGGCAAGGAGATGAATGTTTTCTGGTATCCCAGGTAGGTCTACCTATCTTGCTGCAACATCTTAGCATGTTGAGATAATTAAAAGCGAAATCCTTCTACGTTTAGGGTCAAGGGTAGAGGCAGTCATGTGAAAGCCTTGTCGAATGAATGATACATTTTTCTCAATCTGCTGTTTCTCCATAACCCTGAATACATTTGAAATTTATGGGATCAGTAAATCCACAGAAGTTGGGAGTTGACTGGGACATTTCCTTGAAAAATATGTTCTGGTTTGTAATTATTTCTCACAGTACAGTGAGAGTGTATATCTGTAATCTCAGATTTGATCATCAAAAAAAACATCATAAAATGTTAATGTTTAGATTTTTTTTTTAATCTGTTGAATCCACAGAGGCCAAGAGGTCAAGTTTAATTAAATGAAACCATGAAAAATATGAATATATCCTGTCCTAGTAAACACTGATTTAATTTCAGAGAAAACAACCCCTTTTATTTATGAAAGTCTTTCAGTTAGGAAATGATTCACCGCAACAACGTGATTAAGTGCCAGTTGGTGTTGGCTAACATAACGGCCATTTAAACATTGAGTTTTGTGTTTAGTCTTGGGCCCTATTTCCCAAAGCACTAGGATGATCATTAGATGCACATACTGTAAGTGCCTTGTTATTTTATCAGTGCGTTTCCCGAACATTGTTACTTAAGTGGCACGTAACATCCATTGTTAATTAACGAGTGCTGCGGACCACTCGTTACGCCATCGTAACAGGAGATGGGTGTGAAACAGTGATACTGACTATGAAACCTTAGACATGGACCACTGAACATCCTACCATTCATTGGCTGTCCTCTGCCAGGTGAATGTATGCTTTTTAATTTCTCTACACATGGTCTCATGACATGATTTTAAATATAGTTCCCTGTGTGTTTGTGCAATCACCAAAATGTGTTTTCACTGTAGCAGACATGTGAATCAGAAATCACAAACATGTATAAACATGCGACTGCTTTTACAAAAAATGTATAGCTGAATTATTATTATTAGTGCATTTGTCACACTGAATGGTTTAATCTTCATAAATGTGATATAAGATAAACAGAACAGGGCCCAGTTTCGCAAAATAACGTGGCACTTATGACGGTTTAACAATGCACGTAAGATGGACTTTTAGGGTACATGCCACATGTTACCGTTTGGCATGGATCTAGGCCATGTTTGGGGTTTGAAATGGAATTATGAATGTTTTAACATGTAGCCTATAGCATTTCGATTGATCTTAATTACTTATATAATATCGCTGGCTATGTATTATACTACTACTTGGACATCATTAGGAAAATGTAAAACTCAAAGGAGCAGGCAAAAGACATTTTGGGTGGACAAGACATTATTTCCAACCAATGGACTTTGATTCCAGCAATGTATTGCTGTAATCAAATTCCAAGTGGGCATGGATTTTTCAATAAAACAATAAAATATTTTTTGTTGTCTTTGTACTATTTTCTATTGAATATAGGGTTTAAATGATTTGCACATCATTACATTCAGTTTTTATTAACATTTTGTGCAGCATCACAACTTTTTGGGAAACTGGGTTGTAAATACTTATGTTGACATTGAATAAAATGTGAGTCTTAACCAGTTTTTTAATTTGGTTGTTAAAGGTCTTGTTTTTGCCAGATGATCAATCCCTCCAAGACCTTGCACAGTTTATTTCCCTGGAGGAGACTGTATCTAAGTCATCACTGTGTTAGCAAAAGTTGTATTTCTTTAATAATTATAATAATGACCCATTTCTTTTTAATCAAACAGTGAAATGATGATTGCCTTTGAATTACAAAAACAAATGTGCTTGTGAGTCTGTGAATGTGTTGGCGGAGGGAGTTAATGTGTCCAATTAATTATTTGACTAAACAAACCAACCACGCACAGCGCGAGGGTAAATGGATGGTGCGTGTGTGTACGCGCTGTCAAAAGTAAAAATAAAAATCGTATTAATAGATAAAATATGAATAGGATGACATGGCTAGTACTGTTGTTTCTGAATGTAAACATATTACACATTTTAACTTATAGTTTAATTGTTGATAAGGTCACAGTTTGATTTATGTTGGTCCGAGCTGAGCTGTGCGATGCATTCCTGGACTGAGCTGAGCTTGGTTGGTCCCAGTGACGCTGGTCTGAACTCGTCTACACAGCTGGTCTGATCCATTGTACTCTGACATGTGAATCTTTGTGTGTGTGTAGCGGGAGGTTGGGGTGCTAAAATAAGTGTTGACTACGGTGGCATTCTTCACATCCTTGGCTCCCTCATTATCCAGGTGTAGAGGGTTGTGTGGGCGCTCACGTGACAGTGGGGAGAGGTGCTGGCATTAGGACCAGTGGCACAGTTCATGATGGCTTTTTAGTTGACCTTCGTGGATCACTTTGTCAGGACAGATCTGTCCCCAGCAGAAGGGTAGATATTGAGATGTTTGTTCTTCAGTCACTCTTTCTCCTTTCGTGTGTTTCGTCATTTGTCCCAGGCCAGAGCTGGAAACTGCCTCCTGTCACATTCATATGTACATTTAGCTGATTCTTTAATCCTGACAGACATACATTATAGACGGCATACATTTACACAATGTCTCCTTCACCGCCCCAAGGTATTAGGACATTATAGTGAAACTAGGAAAACATCTGGCAGCATCTGGTCTAGCACCCAGGTAGGGACCAGGACCGACTTGGCTCAGCGTTAAAGACAAGCTAGCCATGGGTCGTGATGCCTAAGTGGGGGACAACCAGGGACATTGTCTCTAACCACTTGTTTACCGTAGTGGTTAGAGAAATGGACCTGTAACCTATAGGTCCCGCGTTTGTCTCTTCTCATAGGCAAAGCAAAGTATTGTGAGAAGGCATGTCTGTTTTTGATAATATAGGTGTATTTTAATTCTAGAGGACACAACACAGAGTAATGTTGCTTTGCAAATGTATGCAACTTTCTTTACGTACTTGGAAACTGCACAGAGGAAAGTGGTTGAACATTAACTCCACACATCTCCCATACATTCCAAAGTTTGGGACTAGGAATGGGGGGGTTTGGAACATACATTGCCCTTATACGATTGGATAACAGCCAGATAGTGGAGGGGTTATAAGTTTGTTTAGTATATATGTTCTGTTTAAAACAATGACATTTGGAGAAGCACAGAGACATTTGGAAAGACAAAGAAGAGAGATGGAAAGAAGGCTGAACATCTAAGACAGACATTACTATATTTTGTGAATAAACAACAGGAACGCTTCTCCCCCTGACTTAGATCCTTTATTATTCTGCAAAAGAGCCAGAAGCCAACAGTATGCATTTTGAATTATTCCAAATGGACGAAAACTTTGCTCGCTAAAACCTACTGTATCTACATCATATTAAGCCTGAAATAAAAGAGTGTACGGTTATATTGCAACTGTTTCTGGTGAATTTCCGAAGTAGGTATCCAAGGCACGCGTTTTGGGTCAGGATAGACAAACAAATTAGCTGGCTACAACATACAGTAGTTACGTAAGTAATAGGAAGCCTTAACTAAAACTTATTGCGGCTGTGTCTGGATACCAAATAGTTCATCTTCAGTCTTGCTAGGAAATGCTCAATTCTTACGATTATTCCTAGGAAGTTAGATACAAGTAAGCCTATTACTGGCTAATAAGCTGTTAAAATGGCAGGCGGTGAAAGCCATACAGCTCATAGGCTATGATGGAGGTACATTTTATAAGAAACGTTAGTCAGTTTAACACGATGTTCAATGGTGTCTAGCGACTTCTGAAACGTTTAATGCCGTTGCTTAATGGTTTAAAACAGTGCCTATCACGTGGACAATCTAAGTTCAAATCTATTGAGAGCAATTTCATTAATGAATTTTATTTGTTGCATATAAAACTGTTTAAGGTTATACAGTATTGTGACTATTTCTGGTAGATTCCATGATTATCAGTTGTTGTATCAATGTCATAAAAAAATTAAATAAAAAAGTTTGTTCTTATGCCATGAAATGAAATAGCAGATTCGCTAGCAATTGCTCAATTCTTGACTATTACAGGTAAAGCCTATTACTGGCTAATACACAGTTAAAAAGGCCAGTGGCATACGCCATACAGTTCATTGCAGCAATTTGTGTTGGTTGTAAACGTAGTAAGCAACGTTAGTCATTTTAACTGTGTCAATATCATAAACAAATGGCCAATTAGCTGTTGAAACGGCCTGTGGCAAAAAATAATTTGTTCAGGGTACTGACACCCATCCAAATATTATTTTGCCCCATGGTTTGGGTCCTACATTTTAAATTCTGTCCCGGTCAGCATCCCTGCCATTGGATGCAGGATGCTCTGCTATTGGACACTGTTGGGTTCTTGAGTATGCTCAGACTGCTGGGAGGGTGGCAGGTTAGGGCTGGCTACAGCAGAACGGAGATGTTAGCAAGTCAGGGTGGACCTTAACTGGCTGAGATACTTGTCAGCCAATGGGTTTAACGCCACAGTGGAATCAGGAGTAAGTAGGCTTCCCCCAGGCTGAAGGAGCTGTTGGTGTCTTGGTCAGAAGCAGCTGACAGAGGGAATCAACGTCCCTGTCCCTATGCAGCAGCTTCTCCTTACCTACACAAAGCTCAACCCGGAGGCCAAAACCGGCCTGCCTCATTGTTTTTATTGCCTCTCTCTATTTATATATATATATATATATATATATATATATATATATATATATATATATATATATATATATATATATGCAGTAGTGTATATAAAACCAATATTGGACGGCTGTGATCTTCGGGCCTTCAGGCAGCACTGCATTAAAATCAGACATGATTCTGTAGTGGATGTCACTGTATGGGCTGAGGAACGCATCCAAAAACCATTGTCTGTGATCGCAGCACATTGCCGCATTCACAAATGCAAGCTGAAACTCTGCCATGCGAAAAAAATCATAAACAAGATTCATAATCACTGCCGCCTTCTCTGGGCCCGAGCTCATATAAGATGGACAGAGACAGAGTAAAAAACGGTACTGTGGTCTGACAAATCAAAATTTGAAATGTTTTTTGACATGCGTCCTCTGGACTAAAGAACAGAGGGAGCATCTGGCTTGTCATCAGTGCAGTTCGAAAGACAGCATCCATGTGAGGGTGAGGTGACGGATTGCTCCGCCATCTTCCGCATTCTCCATCTTACCAACAGTCATGAACTCATCCCGGTCCCATTCATTTGTCTTGTCTTGTCAATCATTGTTCACACCAGGTCCCAATCAATACATTAGTGTGTGTTTAAATGTTTCTCCTCTGCTCCCCTCAGTTGTTAGTCATTGTTCCATGTCATCCGATGTATGTGGTGAGTTGTTTCCCTGTGTTCATTTTCATTTAGCAGTTTGCCTCTGTACTCTGTTCTGTTGTTTTGTGTTTATTTATATATTAAAAGAGTACACCAACCTGCTACCTCTGCCTCCTCCTGGTACGTCCTCTACCACAATACACCAAGCTATTCATGACAATCCATGATGGTATGGGGGTGCATTAGTGGACATGGCATGAGTGACTTGTACATTTGTGAAGACACCATTAATGCTGAACAAAATATATAGGTTTTGGAGCAACATATGCTACCATTGTACCAATGTCTTTTTCAGGGAAGGCCTTGCTTATTTCAGCAGGAGAATGCCAAACCACATTCTGGACGTGTTACCACAGCACGGCTCTGTAGTAAAAGAGTCCAGGTGCTGTACTGGCCTGCCTGCCTTCCAGACATGTCACCCATTGAAAACATTTGGCAAATTATGAAAAATAAAATGACTAAGGAGACCCTGAAATGTTGGGCAGCTGTAATCCTATATCAAGCAAGAATGGGAAGACATTTCACATTCAAAACTACAACAATTGGTCTGCTCAGTTCCCAAATGCTCCCAGAGTATTATTAAAAGAACAGGTGAGTCAACACTGTCGTAAATATGCACCTTTCCCAACTTTTTGAAATGTGTTGCTGGCATCAAATTCAAAATGGGCATGTGTTTTTCCAAAAACAATAACATTCCACCAACATTTCAACATTTGGCATGCTTTCTTTGTTCTATTTTCTATTAAATGAACAGTTTTCACATCATTGCATTGTGTTTTTATTTGCATTTCAGTGTTTTTTATTTGCATTTTCCCAAGTTATTTAGGAAAAAGGTTTGTATATACAGTGCCTTGCAAAAGTATTAGCCCACCCTGGGCTTATACCAATTGTGTTGCAAAACTCACGGACCGGGCAAGGAGGGCTTTAATCAGAGAGGCAGCACAGAGACCGCAGAGACTGGAGTATCTTTACATAGGACGACAATACGCCGTACGCTCCATAGAGTTGGGTTTTATGGCAGAGTGACCAGAAGAATGCCATTCATTCCAGCAAAAAAACTAAATGGCACATTTTTTAGTTCACAAAAAGGCATGTGGGAGACTCCCAAAATGTATGGAGGAAGGTGCTCTGGTCTGATGAGACTAAAATTTTACTTTTCGGCCATCAAAGAAAACGCTATGTCTGGAGCAAACACATCACATCACCCAAAGAACACCATCCCCACAGAGAAACCTGATGGTGGCAGCATCATGCTGTTGGGGTGTTTTTTAAGCAGCCGGGACTGGGAAACTGGTCTAAGTTGTGGGAAAGATGGATGGTGCTAAATACAGGGATATTCTTTAGCAAAACCTGTTCCACTCTGTGCGTGATTTGAGGTTAGGACGGAGGTTCACCTTCCAGCAGGACAATGACCCCAAACACACTGCTAAAGCAACACTTGAATGGTTTAAGGGGAAACATGTAGATGTGTTGGAATGGCCTAGTCAAAGCCCAGACCTCAATCCAATAGAAAATCTGTGGTCAGACTTAAAGATTACTGTTCACAAGCACAAATCAACCAACTTGAAGGAGCTGGAGCAGTTTTGCAACGAGGAATGGGCAAAAATCCCAGGGGTAAGATGTGGCAAGCTCATAGACTTATCCAAAGCGACTTGGAGCTGCGATTGCTGCAAAAGGTGGCTCTACAAAGTATTGAATTTAGGGGGGTGAATAGTTATGCCCACTGACTTTTTCTGTTATTTTGTCCTATTTGTTGTTTGCTTCACAATCTTCAAAGTTTTGGGCATGTTCTGTAAATTTAATGATGCAAATCCTCAAAAAATCCATGTTAATTCCTGGTTAAACACAATAAATGCCAAGGGGGGTGAATACTTTTGCAAGGCTGTGATAAGTTATTTGTCCTTTTGTTATTTCCCCTATTACTGTGTGTCACACTGAATGGTTTCATATCCTCATACAAAATGTAATATAAGACAAAGAGAACCACAGCAGACATATGTTTTCCTTTTTTAAGGAAAATATTTATCCACTAGCCACTAGCCCTGTGTGAAAAAGTGATCAAGCATATAGGTGTTGGAAAGTACTTTGCAGCTGAGCAAGTAGTGTTCTAATGAGGATGGCTTCTCAAAATACATGTGTATGCACTGAAATAATCTTTTAGATATATATACTTTCTATTTGCATTTTTCCCAATCATTTGATGAGTGAGAATTGTTTATAATAGTTAGAAATTCCAAAGAATATGGTTCTACATCAACTGTTCTTTTCTGTTATTTTCAATGATTGTATTGTGAAATTAAACACCAAATCTCAACATTTTGTTACAGTATGAAAAAGTGGTCAAACCATTTGACCATAACTAAAACTAATGAATATATACATTTTCAATATACAGTATATAGTTCATATTAAGGCATGTGCTTTTCTATTGGTAGCAGACAAATTAATAATTTGCTTTCAATTGCTTTTAATTCCCTCTTCCATCTTTTAGCATCTTATTTCTTTGTTGAGCATTCTTCCTTTTGCAGTTACTTTCCCCACCTTAATTAAAATATCAATAATGAATTGTGAATTGTGACCCATTTTACATCAATTCCAAATAGTCATTGAATAAATATAACAAATTAATTTAATATATAAAGAAAGTATTACAATTACAGTACAAGTATCAAATAGCAAAGTAGCAAGAGCAAAGTTGAGACAGAAGAAAAGTAAATGCCAGAGAGAGAGAGCTTCCCCAAAACCGGCACTGGTTTATATCCCAGAACTAAAGGCATGGGGGTTGGTTTACTGACCAAAGGATAACAAACAAGTCCTGAAGTATAGGCTCCTAATCAATCAGGGACACATTTTGACCTGTTAAGTCTCATAAGACCAAGTGGTGTTATCTCGAGAAGCAAGCAAGCTAGGCAATAACAATCCCACCGTTTTGTCCCTGCATTCACAGCTTACAGAAACATCTCTAAGCCATTAACATTCCAATGATTGCCTATTTAGACAGAAATTAAATATGTCGTTATAAATCTCTATAAAATGTATGAAGAATCATTGAATATGTAAATAAAGATAAAATAGAAATGTTTCGGTTCCCTCAATGATATACATGATACCTTCTCTGTAAAGCAGAAAATGGGTTCATCCTCAGTTCATAGAAACCCTGTGTGAGGTTTTGTGCTCAGTATGGAATGAATGACAGCCAGTACATTAGAAGAAAAATGTCAAGAGTTCAAAAGGTATCAGAGCCACACAAAATAATTATTCAAGGAGGCTGAAATGTAAAGTACATAAACAAAATAAAAACTTCAGAAACAATACAAATGGACAAAGTAGAGGGGCCTTTAAAAAAAGCAAACACCTTATGCGTTCATCAGTGCTGTATACATGCTAGGAGAGATGCACATTAGGAAGACACAGCAGCAGTGCATAACACAGCCCGCGTGTACGGTTAGAAATATATGATACCAGCAAATGGAGTATAGAGGTATATTCAAACGCCATGTTAAAGTGTTCCAAAATGGACAATGCTAACAGTGTGTCACATATTTTTGTTGTACTATTGTTTAAAATAGTTTAAAAAAATATGAAGGGTATACTTCGCACGAAGATACAAAATGTTGTTTGGTTAATTGAGATACAAAGACAAAGTTGTCGAAAACAATGGAAGACAGAGTGTTCTTGATCTTTGGAGATCAGCTGTATTATTTGCTGTAGTATTGCCTTCACCTCTTCTAATGTATTTTTCCTGGAACTGTAGACAACCCAACATGGTTTCTATCAGAAAGTTGGCTCTTTTAACAGACTTCCATTGCCAATGCACTGGAAATGGGTGGCTTACATCTGACCAGCTATTTTGGTAAGATGGAAGCCCTATCCCATTTATTGCAAGCATGTTTGTAGCCATTAGCATTTATTTCCACAAGCAGGACTTAACCATACACAACCACATTCCTACACAACAACATATGAAATTATACAAACATTAGTAGACATGAGCAGTTTCTAGCCCATTATAATCTGACACCTTGGCCCTTGGTCACACCTGGTCGCAGACGTCCAACAGCATTAATGTTGCTGCAGCCATACTGGCACTCAGTCAGGGAGCCAGAAGGTTATATTTGTGGAAGTATAACCTCACAAGCCTGCAGCATGTTTAGATCAAATACAATATAGAGTTATTTTTTTGTTTGTTTAGCAGACCCACACAAATAGCAAATACACCCTATCAGTCTGTAACAAACATTCAGCCCATATCTTATCTTAATGGGCTCTATGCTCTTAATAAAATCTATATCTCACTTAGTTACAAAAAGTCAAATTCACACACACGTTGAAGCTGTTAGTGTAGTTCCCCCATACTGCACCCAGGTAAGAAGCTCCATCCACAATTGAGAGTGCTCCCACATGAAGCCACATAGACTCATCCATGGTGAAAGGCAGGAGAGCAACCATTGCAATGACATCCCGAAAAGCAAGATTTCCAATATGTAATGTTAAAGTCCAGGTTCAAGATAAATCTTTAGCTAGTGAAGCTATAGACAAGTGGGCAGCAGTCACTATTTACCTGTCCAACAGCAGTGGGCAATACAATGTTGCAAATGAAGCAGCAGGTGTATACCTCCTTTGGTTTATCTAGTAGCCATGCGTGCCTTGTTCATTTTCCTTCGAAAATTCCCTGTCCAGGTCCATAAGTACTGATAATGTCAGCAGATAATTAGTTGCCCAGTCAAAAAATACACAGCAAAAACAACAGTGACTAATGTGCTGTTTGGAGGGTTCAGATAGTGGATCATCAGCTTTAAGAAAGATATGTTTTGGACATGACAATGCATTTTTACCTCAACAAGACAAAACCTTGCTCAAAAACAGGCAACAATCATCTCAGTTCATGTGACACAGATCGATTTATAGACACAGGCCAGGAATGACAAATTAGACATCCCATTTTGATACTTACAAAAGCTTTTTTTGCTCGGCTTTGCGGTTTTTATTTTGTTTACTTGTGGATCTGTATCAAATCGCTCAACCAAAATGTGTTTCCAGCACACATGTCTTGGAATAGAGTGCATTCTCCGGCCAACCACAGCTGAGCATCCAGGCATCCAACCTAACACGTGGAGTTACCAGAGCAACCCTGTCTGATATCTAATAAGCCAGTTCATACCACCCTCTGCTTGGCCTTTGGGCACTGTTGGTAAGCCACAGCCAAGATTCAAACTCTGGCTCCAATGAAACAGCTGTACAAAGCAATGAGTTTGACCACTGTGCCAATTGGGAGTCCATAACATTTTGCCTTTACACTTAATTGCGTCAACACTTTTATTGTTTCCAGAAAATCGAGCATTACACAAAACATAGTGGTTAGAAGATCAAATGTCCCACTCTTCACTCATAGAGCAATCCTTGCACACCACTTCAGGTACTCAACATCCATTTTCCTACTCTGCCATAAACTGTTTCATGCTCACAGGGAGACAAAATTATGCTTGTTAATTTAATTGACATTTGGGTTACGAAATATAATTTAACAATTACCCTTTGTGAATATGTCGATAACCGTTTGATTTTTAAGTAGGCTATCTGGAAAAAAAGCACTTATTAATGGCACATTGTTGACCATGCCTAAATCTTAGGAAGGTTTGTAAAGGAAATTGCTGGTAGGGCATGCCCAGAGCCGATGGCTGAGTTGTACCTGAGCGAAAATGGAATAAAACAGATGGCCCTACCACTCCACTCACATACTCTGATTTGGAATAAGTGACTCAGTGGCAGCTGTTGTTATGTGCTGTCATTAGTACTGTCAGTAATGTATTGTTAAAACGGACACAGCTTTGTGAAACCATTTTGAAGAAAATAAACATACAGAAAGATGAAACATTTTGAAACAATCCAAGGCGTTTCCTTGGATAACTGTAAAAACAATAATTTCTAAAGAACTGGATGCTAGTAGCTAACATTCGCTAAACATTACAATCATTATAATGGCATGGCTGAATGCATCTTGATCACTCTTTCATTTTAAATACACTGAACAAATTATAAATGCAACCTGTTGGGTTTTGTCGTTTCAGAGAATTTGGCAGTACATCCAACTGGCCTCACAACCGCAGACCACATGTAACCACCCCAGCCCAAAACCTCCACATTCAGCATCTTCACCTCCAAGATTTTCTGAGACCAGCCACCCGGACAGCTGCTGCATCAATCGGTTTGCATCACCAAAGAATTTCTGCACAAACTATCAGGAACCGTCTCAGGGAAGCTCATCGGCATGCTCGTCGTCCTCATCGGGGTCTTGACCTGACTGTAATCCGTCATTGTAACCGACTTGAGTGGGCGAATGCTCACATTCGATGGCGTCTGGCACTTGATGAATCCCGGTTTTCACTGTACAGGGCAGATGGCAGACAGCGTGTATGGCGTTGTGTAGGTGAGCGGATTGCTGGTGTCAACGTTGTGGATCGAGTGGCCCATGGTGGTGGCGGGGTTATGGCATGGGCAGGCATGTGTTATGGACAATGAACACAGGTGCATTTTATTGATGGCATTTTGAATGCACAGAGATACTGTGACGAGATCCTGAGGCCCATTGTTGTGCCATTCACCCACGACCATCACCTCATGTTGCAGCATGATAATGCACAGCCCCATGTAGCAAGGATCTGTACACAATTCCTGGAAGCTGAAAACATCCCAGTTATTGCATGGCCAGCATACTCACCAGACATGTCACCCATTGAGAATGTTTGGGATGCTCTGAATCGACGTATATGACAGCGTGTTCCAGGTCCTGCCAATACCCAGCAACTTCACACAGCCGGTGAATAGGAGTGAACCAACATTCCACAGGCGACAATCAACAACCTGATCAACTCCGTGCGAAGGAGATGTGTGGCACTGCGTGAGGCAAATGGTGGTCACACCCGATACTAACTGGTTTTCTGACCCCTGCCGGACCCCCCCAATACAGTGAAACTGCAAATGTTCGAGTGGCCTTTTACTGTACGGCCCAACTGTGCAATACTCATGCTGCCTGATCAGCATCTGGATATGCCACACCTGTGAGGTAGATGGATTATCTCAGGCAAAGGAGAAATGCTCACTAACACAGTTTTAGTCAGATTTGTGAACAATATTTGAGAGAAATGGGCCTTTTGTGTACATAGAGAAAGTTTTAGACCTTTGAGTTCAGCTCATGACAAATGGAAGCAAAAACAAAAGTGTTGCGTTCATAGTTTTGTTCAGTGTATATACTGTATTTCTATGCTTTATTGGATAGTAAAGCAGTGAAAGATAAAAACAGTCAGATTTGAACCCAGACTGCAGCAGCACTTGTGCACTGTTGGCACTGGTAAGACCAGTAGACCACCCTAGGCCAACCCTTAATATAATATATTTCCCCAAAGTAATTTTTCATAGAACGGGGGATCCATTTAATTTAGTCAAATAATATATGCAAATTGTCCTATTTCTGAAAGTTGCAGCTTGTGAGGTCATGTTGAAGAACAATGGATATGCATCTTAGGCTAGATCAAATAACAGTTTTTCATAAACCAATTTTTTTATTGTCTTCTGTGGTCACATCAAATGGAGAAGTTTAAACAGGGCTGTAACTAATGCGGGAAAGGTGGGTATGATTCACGGGGCCCATGGCTTGGCAGGGCCCACTGATTGTAATGTCAAAGTCGTCTGTAAGTGAGGGGGCCCAGGCATAATTCTTTTCAGGGGGCCCGGGACGGCCCTACATTAAAATACTGTTTTATACTGCTTTTTGCCATCATCATACTACCCTGTATCTCACTTCTGGCTTGCCTCTAACGCTATGAGCCACAGGAAGTAGTGTTGAATGGCGAGCAGGGGCCCTCTCGCCTTTGGTCTGAAGATCCCAATGCCAAGGGCATTGAACCGGACATTGCCCTGTGTAGGGTGCTGTCTCTCCGGTGGTGACTGATACATATAATGTTGTGTTTCATTCTTTAAAAACAAAGGCGTAGTATGTAACCAATAACCCAATGCATAACTTTAAAAGATTAATGTTGTCCTTTATAGACACATTCTAAGAAAATATTTTTTATTCATCATTCATTATTTTCTTTGTTTGCAGCCCTAGTTATTAAATAAATGTAAGCTTAATGTTTGTCCTTAGGCAGTTCCATAAATCTTACAGTGTTTGTTAACCTTGTGCAAATCAATTGGACGTTCCATGAAAAGGAGATCAACATTTATCTCTTTGTCTTTTTGTTGTTTTAAGTCTGCTATTTGGGTCTCTGGGTGCTCTTTTAAAACTATGGTCATATTTTTTTTATCTGAGCTTCACTTGTAAAAGCCTAGCTCTGAATTGTTGATTACATGGTTGCTGAGCTTGGGGCAGGTAAATGTATCAATCTTAGATTATTTCAGGGGCCTGCTTCAATGGCAGGATACAATGCTTCAGCTGGCTTACATTTAGGTAACTGCAGCAATTTTTGGAATGTAAACTAGGGCTGTATCTTTTTTGCTTTCTCTTAATAGTCTGGGAAGGTACTAGTCAGGAAGGCCACTAGAGGCCTATGGCAACTTTAAAGGTGTTACTGTCTTCCATGGCTGATTTGGGAAACACTGCATACTGTAACAATGGCCGTGGTACTTCACAAAAGTGGCCTTTATGGGAAAATAGCAAAAAGAAATCTCACATCAATTCACTTGAGTTTGCCAGAAGGTGTGTGAGAGACTCTGAGATCAAATACATAAATATTATACAGAGACCAAAATAGAGCCTTTTGGCCGCAACACTATAACAACTGTTGCAAGCCTGGTGCAAGCCTAACCCCGCACACCTTCCTCAGGACATTATTCCTACCATGAAATATGGTGGTGGTGGTATCATGATATGAGGTTGGTTCTCTGCATCAGGGCATGGAAAGCCTGTGACAATAGAGGGCAAGATGAATGCTGCAAATTACAGAGAAATCATGGAAGAAAACCTGCGGAAGTCTGCAAGAGACCTGGGTCTTGGGAGAAGATTGATCTTCCAGCAGGACAATGACCCCAAACACACAGCCGAAACATGAATGGAATGGCAGGCCTGCTCTGCTAGTGAGATCCAACACCCTCCCTCCGTCATTTGAAGCATGGAAACCTAAATCACAGTTAATGTTGGTTCACAATGTGGTTTTTGTGTACCTTTGTGCTCTTTCTTCATGGCAATGAAGATTGCATGGCATTCTGTGATTGCATACATGCAGTTTATAGCCTAATTAATACTGGAGTTTGTCAATGTTTGATTTGATTTCAAGTCACTTGTGGTTCTGTATGATCTGCGGGAAATATATGTCCAATGTGGCCATACATTTAGCTGAAGGTTAGGAAGTGCAGCTCGGTTTCCACCTCATTTTGGAGGCAGTGTGCACATACAGAAAACATGAAAAGACCACTGCACCTTTTTTTTTTCTTTCCAGATAAGTTGAAAAGGAAGGTTTTGAGTGAGGAACAGAAGGGTTAAAATTGAGTTTCCACTGCAAATTGAACGCTTCTGTTAAACGCTTCCTCACTCACAACTTTCCTTTTCAAATTTTTTGGAATGAAAGAAAAATGTGCCGTGGTCTGTTAATTTTTTTCCGGAGTTGTGGTATGATTTCTCTCAAGTGTCAGCCTATGGAGGCTTCAATAGGAAACAAAGCCATGCTAAATGAGTCTGTAAATATAACATTTTCTTACTAATTTGGGGTTTGGTACAGTGTTCAGGTATTCTGCCAATGAGTACTCTATGTTTACTGCTTATAGGGAGCTTTCCAATTTACTTAATTTTTTGGTTGATTACTTCCAATGTGTCAAGCAGCCCTCTTTTTGTTTTCTAATGATGTGTTTGGGTCTAGCTGTGTTGCTCTTTGGGCTCCGTGGGGTCTGTTTGGGTTTGCGAATGGAGTTTCAAACCCAGCAGGCTTAGGAGGTCCTCGCTTGGATGACTTCTTTGCCATGGAAGGTTTTAGAGTCGCTTTCCGTAATGTGGCTGTGAAATTGAACAGCTTTGTTCCTGGATTTTGATGATTAGTGGCTATATTCCTAATTCAGATTTGAGTGCATTATTTGGGATTTTGGGTTGTACTCTGAGGATACTTACAACATTCAGCATGCAGTCTCCATTTGGCATTTTTCCAGTTTAGTTAATTATTGGTTGGTAAGTGGAACCCGAAACAGTATTGAGTTCTATGACTGATTGGAGCATTTTATCAGTCTCTCTCATTTTTATTAACTCCCTGTCTATCTCTACCCAATGTGAGTCAAAACTCCAGTTCACTCAGCTGGCTGAGACCATTTCACCCTGATCGGCACATGGGAGTGGTTTCATTCCACCCCTGGAAACTGCTGCAACACGTCTGTCTGCTAACATGTTTTTTCTCTCTCCCTTGTCGTGTCACAGTATAGTGGAGGGAAGAGTGAGCAGCATATCTGCAGCATCTGCAAGAATACAAAATGACCCACCACTTCTCTCTTGCTTCATTATTGAGCTGAGATCACAGCAAGATATTCCAGGCAGGTATCAAGGTGTTTCACCTTACATTAACTCTTGCTCTCAACCAGAACGTCAAACCACCAGCAACCCTCCAGGGTATCAGATGAGGACATTTCAGTCTAGTTTCAGAAGGCTGAGGTAGAGATGAGCTGATCAGCTATTCCAAAATGACTCTGTTTTGAAACCCCCTTGAGTTTCACAGTATGGCTTTGAACGCAGTTATTATGAATCTGTTAAACTGTTGAGGAAACAGTCATAGAAGTCTTTCGTTACTACACTTATCTCGTACATGCGTTGTCAGGGGTTATTTATTGTTTAATGATATATTAAATAATGTTTGTTATTTTAATCAACTATAGCGATATGCAACGGACAAACACAGTATTATGTTGGACACATTTCGACTTCTCTTACTGTTATGTTTTATACCAGATGAACTAGTGTAATAAATGATACTGTTACTCTAACCCTCATTGATCCAGGCTATTTTAGGCCGGATTTCACTACATGCACATTTGGGGTCCTAGAATAATTTCTGTAAAAGAAAACATCTATAGTGAGTGTATATGGGTATCACAACCCCTTTGGCTAAAAAAAAAAGCAAAAAAATCACCAAAAAAAATGACACTATTTTGCACCCCCATTCCATTACATGGGAAAAAA
>JACXGJ010009785.1:0-23413 GCA_016801105.1 Esox niger | reverse complement strand
AGCTCAACAGACCTCTAAAATGACTGTCAAACACAAATTCATTCGGACTGTACCCTAGACATTATTTCTATTGCTGCATTCAGCCGTAGGGGGAGCCCAGTCTTAAAGTAGTACTATCTGAATATACAGCCGCATGGTCTCTTTTATGGGCACCTTAGGCCATTTACGCATTATTGTTTACCCCAGGCTTTCTTTGCCCCAGGCTAAGAGTCCTTGGCTAGCTTAGCCTGTATACACAAAACAATTTGATTACCCTGGGCTAGGGTTTAACACTAGGCTCATGATTCACACTTGTATTCTTATCCCCTGGGCTAATGGACAAATTAGACATTTTATTTCTGACAAGAGATACAAATGGTATGTTGCCTCAATTGCAAATAATGTTATCCGAACAATAGTTGTGTTTAAAAATGCTCACGTGGCACAGTAAAAAAAATTCTGACATCAGTTGATCAAGATGACCACCCTGTTATAACTATACAAATGGATAAACCGGGATGTGAAAATATGGACGAGGTTTAGAACGTAATTACTTAGACATTGGTCTTTTGACACTTTGACATTTCCAAGATTTACTTCAAAAGCCAACTACAGTAGATACTTTGCTCAGATGAACTGGGTATACAGTAGTTTGCTGAGTTAAAGAAGTAAAACAGAGCAACAGTTTAGCTGCTGTTAATGGCGCACGTCATGGGCATATGTAAAATTAAGTGTGATGGCAACCTTTGTGATTGGACAATAAACTGAATATTGGCTCATATCTGCCTTAGTCCCTTGAGACTCATGGTGATATGAATAATGATGATGAAATGATACATGTGTGAGTGCATACTGGAAGAGTGAAGTCTGACTTTAATGCAAGTTCTTTTTAATTTGAGTGTTGTAACAGGAAGGAAAGTCCTTAAAAGGCATTGAAAGCTATTATTTCTTTTTTTGGTGGAGATCTGATGGGCTGCTATCTAACTGTAAAACGTGAGAGGGGAGGGATGATTTGCGGGAGTGTGTGAGAGAGATTTGACTTTGTAATACTTGAGTCACTTTCCTTGTGTCAGAGACTATATTAGGCTAGAGCAGATTAGTTGAGAACATTCACTCTGCAAAGAAGAACGAAAACTGCAACTGGCTTTTTCTAGTACCTTCTAATACACATGCATTTGAGTCCAAAAGTACACAGCTGCACTGCATATACAAAAACGTTTAATTGCTTACAAAGTCAAGAGTCAAGTCCATCATGAAAGCTGGAGTGGTTTTAATCGGTTTGCTCCTCAGCACAGACATTCTCTACATGACTGAAGGTAACTGTCTTACATTGAAATAATTGTCTGTGCATGGATAAAAAGCTTGTAGCATGTTGTAGTCTATTTTTGAATAAGCAGTACTTGTGACATTATGCAAACTGCCCTTTACATTTCAATAGCATGAATCGTCTTTACAACGGTTAGAAACCAGCCCTTTGAATAAACTCTAACAAGAATTCTTGAATATAGGTACAAATGATGTTATTTATTGTATGTCTGTTTAGATATTTTTTTGAATAGGGTCCCCTAAACATTAATATTGTATTAGAAAAATTGTTTGCTTCAGTGTTCGAAATCTTATTTTGATGGTTTGCTTCAGTGTTAGACATCTTATTTTAATGGTTTGCTTCAGTGTTAGACATCTTATTTCAATGGTTTGCTTCAGTGTTAGACATCTTATTTTAATGGTTTGCTTCAGTGTTAGACATCTTATTTTAATGTGAACCTCGCAGGTTGTTTGACTGTATCTTTCTTGTCCACAGGGATACCTTTATTACATTGTCGCTGCATTAAAACAGTGGATAATGTGAAAGTTAGTTTAGTCAGTCATTGTAAACGGCACCCTCCTCGTGTATACTGCCACAAGGAAGAAATCATGTGAGTTGTCCATCAACCTATCCTAATTCAAGCATTAAGGCATGGGGAGATGTGGTATATGGTCAATATACCACGGCTAAGGGCTGTTCTTATGATGCTGCCATTAGCCATGATACATTCGACATTACAACCCCCAGGCTTTCAGCCCAACAGGTCTGAACCCCATTATTATACAATAAGAAAACTCATATCTATTCACCCAAAATATTGAAATGATTCCTCCCCCCTACCCAGTGTGACGCTGAAGAAAGGAGGATCGGGAAAGGTCTGTCTTACCCCAAATGGGAGCTTCGTAACGGGACTAAATAACGGAAACATCAAAATGTGAGTTCATGGTTGTTCTATACATCATTGTTAATGAGTTTTGTGTGAGTTTTGTGTAAAGAGAATAGGATGCCAGAAAGTCTACCAATGTACAGGATCTACTCTGAAATGTAACTCAGTGTTGATGAAAACTCTTGTTTCTCTCTAACAGAAAATGTGGTTAGAATCAGCACTCCATGATTTTTTCTGAAGCTGAGCAATCTGGAAAGGTCAATCCTTGGATGGAAGAACAAAATTAAGACTGTTTTTTTACTATAATTGCAAGACTGTTATTATGGTGGTATTTATTTTAATATGTACTACTATATGTATATTTAACTTGATTTGTAGTTTTCTCACATTGTAAGACAAATAGACAAGTGTGAGAATAACAGAATGCAGAATTACTGAAATGTCAGATGTAAATAATTTTACACAGGCCTCATCTTACTGACCTGATGAATAATACACACGTTTCTATGGTGTAACTTGTACAGTTTGTCATTAAAAATGTTATTTATTATATCTGAATGTGAAAGCCTAGTAGTATTACAAACCTATTATCTGACTGAGATGCTTATTTAAAAGTAAGAAAAATTTTGCACTGAAGAAAAATATAATGTCCCTTCTACGTTAAATGTGTTTTATTCAAAATTCCGTTATTCGTGTGGTTTACTCAACTCTGTTTCTTTATATGGGGAAGTATTACCCAAACCTGCAGAGTAAATGGCAAGGTGTGGACCAGCAATATTTTGGCATAATGTGGAATCCTGTTCTACACACCATACTCTATATGGGACCAGATCTGTGCCAAATTCTGAAAGGCTTGTGTGAGCAAGATATATCCCTGACGCATGTGTTGAGAGACAGTGCAAGTTCTGTTTGACCAATTTACACCGATTTAGACTAATACAGAAGTAAAAGCAAGGCTGGAGGTAACCGCAACACAATCTTCACTTGTCATCCATGAGAATTGTAAGAGACTTTACGACTTTTGTGGGGGCGTTGCCTTATCCAGGTTATTGGGGGTTCCCTCATGTGAATTAGACTTTTCACGCTATTTGCTCTGTTAATCATAAATCAACGCAAGCATCTATTGATTATGTAGTGTTTCCTACCAGCCTACACATGCAATGCATGTCTGCACAAACGGAAAAGATTCAACTTCACTGTTCATAATATTTTGTGGATTTATTAGTCCAATTATTGGTTTACAATCGGGTAGTTACTGCTTCCTACAGTGAGGGAGAAGTATTTGATCCCCTGCTGATATTGTATGTTTGCCGGCTAACAAAGAAATGATCTGCCTATCATTTTAATGGTTGGTTAATTTGAACAGTGAAAGATCCAGAAAAACACATGTAAAAATTGTTATAATCACCAAGCAAACAATGGGTTACCCACAATACCGTGAAGAACTAAAACCATGCAGCACCCGCAAGGTCCCACTGCTCAAGAAAGCACATGGACAGGCCCATCTGAAGTTTGCCAGTGAATGATTTAGAGGAGAACTGGGCGAATGTGTTGTGGTCAGATAAGACCAAAATCGTGCTCTTTGGCATCAACTCAACTCCCCGTGTTTGGAGGAGCAGGAATGCTGCCTATGACACCAAGGACACCACCCACACCGGCAAACATGGAGGTGGAAACATTATGCTTTGGGGGGGATTTCTGCTAAGGGGTCAGGACAACTTCCACATATTAGAGGGACGATGGGAAGAAGCCCATGTACCATCAAATTATGAGAACCTCCTTCCCTCAGCCAGGGCATAGAAAATTATTCATGGATGGATATTCCAGCATGACAATGATCCAAAACACATGGCCAATGTAACAAAGGAGTGGCTCAAGAAGAAGCACATTAAGGTCCTGGAGTGGCCTAGCTAGTCTCCAAACCTTAATCCCATAGAAAATCTGTGGAGGGAGCTGAAGGTTCGAGTTGCCAAACGTCAGCCTCAAAACATTAATGACTTGGTGAAGAACTGCAAAAAAGTGTGGAACAAAATCCCCCCTGAGATGTGTGCAAACCTGGTGGCCAACTACAAGAAACATCTGACCTCTGATTGCGAACAAGGGTTTTGCCACCAAGTACTAAGTCATGTTTTGCAGAGGGGTTGAATTCTTATTTCGCTCATTAAAATGCAAATCTATTTATAACATTTTTGACATGCATTCTGGATTTTTTTGTTTGTTATTCTGTCTCTCACTGTTCAAATAAACCTACCATAAAAGTTATTCATTTCTTTGACAATGGACAAACGTACAAAATCAGCAGGGGATCAAATACTTTTTCCCCTCACAGTACCACCTCCAAATTTGATTTCAGGTAAAAAGTGTGAGAAAATTAGCAACACTGTCTAATTCTTTAAATGAATTATTTTTATATAATTGTGTATTATTGGGATTTTTACAACTAGGAGAACCATTTACCTGTCTTCTTTTCCTTTCTTCTACCCCAGTCTAGTCCAGTTAATATGTATAGTAAAATAACTGTTTGTCTGCAAACATTCTTGTCACTTAGTAACAATTTCTTCAACCTCCGTTAACTCGCATTCAGACTATCCAGTTTACAAATTATATTCATAAAGCTGATGTTTGGTTTAGTGAAACATTTCATTATCTGCACAGTCTGCACTGTTCCCCATGGTAGCCTGCTACAACCCCCGACAAGCTTCCAGGAATAACTCGTTTCTGTCCGTCCTTGTTTTGGTTGGAACATTTTGACAAATGGGCATGCATCGTTCGTATATCCGCTCAACTCCACCCTGAAATCTACCATAATCAGCACCCCCAGATCAAAAGCATTTCAGGTGGCCATGGACCCAGGAGGTTCTTGCAATAAAATCATTCAGGGACACAGGAAGGTTTGCATTATCTCCTGCACACCGTATAACATAGTAACATAGTATAAAAAAAAGTCATATCAAAAAGAATACTACAGTACGTCCAACAGTATTCTCTGTGTAGTATTTCTAGACAGGAAAAAAACTATAAACACTATAATAGTTAGCAAAAGAAAATGATGTAATACTAGTAAATACATACCTATATCATAAAAACACTTTTTGTGAGTAGGAGAGAAGAGGGAGAGAAAAAGAGAGGGAGAGAGTGGTGGGGGACATGGCTTTGTTGTGATACGATCAAGCAGCTGGACAACGTTCTCTTATATTTACTAAACCACTTGATAACCAGAAAGACAAGTTGATACTACAGCAGATCTGGAAGTCATACAGCACAGTGCAGCAGCTTCACACAGACTGGACTAATATAAAAGGACACCACCATGAACAATGCCAACATAACCATCCTCCTGCTTACCCTCCTAATCGTCTTCTCCACATCTCAAGGTAAACCATCTCGTCATTGTTTCTTAGGTTTGTGCACTACGAGGTTAATGAATGACTGCAATTTTACTGTTTTGATCACGGTTTCTTTTCTAAACTGGCTATTTCCATTTGAGCTGGTGGCAATGAGTCAGCATACCAATTATGTGAGGTATTTTTCTTTTTTTTAATGTTATTTGTTAATGCATATCTAGTTTAACTCCTTATATTTGTTATGTTATTCATGTCGTCTTACTCTGTTGTTATTTGGTTTATTATGTGTATTCATATATACTATATATTACAGTCGGTGACTCTTTGATTAAGTCTTTTATGAGTAAGCACATCGTGAGTCTGTATAATCCAGAGTCAAATTCCTCGTATGTATTCACATACCTGGTGAATAAAGCTGATTTTGATTCTGTTGTGTATTAACAGCATCAAACGTAATTTTATCATACTGTAGTTTAGTCAAAGTTGATTGTTACTGTAGCCCTAATTCATAACCGTGAACAGGTGCAAACCTATAGACACCCTGCCACTTTTCTTTAGGAATTTTATCTTTAAACAGCAGGATAAAATTGTCGACAGCCAAGAGACAGTATTCTGTTTCACAGCTTACGTCTAATATAACAACCAAAAAATGCAGCTTGTATCTATCAATTACAATGTTGAATATTTTAACTGGCAATTTCTTGTAAGGCTCTGTAGCAGCAAACTGCTCCCATCCTTCAAAGTTTGAAATTGAACTGTTGACTTCTGTGCTATCAATATTTCTTTGTCTATGGGCAAATCTCTCTTCTCTGGGCAGTCCAGAACATCCAGTGTTTACATGTAAGACATTCCAGTGTGCTTGCTGTGTGTGTTGAGGTTTGTGGTCCTGCTGTCATCCCTCATTCTTAAACAGAGACAGTTAGGCATTGTACTTCACTTGGTCCTACTTCATAATCTGTGTAGGAAGAAATAGTAGGTTAACAGATTCTCAACTTTTATTTGAGGGTACCTGCGATTCGGTAGTTGTTCTGAGAGGGTCTTGTAACTATGGGTAACAAAAATTTGAAGGATGGTAAGTGGTGGTTTGTTACCCCTTCTGCAGAAGCCAGACACAGGAAAAAATCCATCTGTGACTGAGGAGGTGAGGATGAAGTCAATGATTGAAGTATAGAACCGGGTCAGGATAGACAGGGAGTAATGTTTTTTCTATCACCATCTGGTGTTCCTTCTTGGTGATCTCTGAAATTGTGGGCAATAATGGTCCTCAGGAGTCTGAATGATTTACAACCCCATTTCCAAAAACGTTGGGATGCTGTGTTGAATGCAAATAAAGTCAAAATGCAATGATGTGCAAATCCTTTATCCCTATATTTAACAGAAATTCATACAAAGACAACATATCTTATAATGAAAGTAAGACATTTTAAATTGTTTATGACAAAATACATGGTTGTTTTGAATTTGATGCCAGCAACACATCGATGCGGGCCTGTTTTCCACTGTGTTGCATCACTTCATCTATTAACAAAACTTTGGGAACCTAGGTTTGAACGTGAAATGTTTTCCTATTTTTGATTGATATATGATTGCAGCTTCTTGACAGTTCAGGGTCACCTTAGTCATATAGTTTGTTTCATAATGCGGCAAATGTTTTCAATGGGTGAAAGGACGGGACTTCAGGCATGCCAGTGTAACACCCGGGCCCTTTTACTATGGAGCCATATTAAAAGAAGTGCAAGTCACCCATGCAATGTGCACTAATGCACCCCTATACCATCATGGATGCTGGCTTTTGCACTGTGCGCCGATGATATGTTGGATGGTCCCTGAGCCCAGAGGATGCAGCGTCCATGATTCCTGAAAATAATCTCCAATTTTGATATGTCAGACAACAGAACAAATTTCTAAAATGAGCTTGAGCCCAGAGAAGGTGCTGGCATTTCTGGATAATGTTAATGCATGGTTTCTTCTTTGCATGGTGGAGTTTCAACTTACATTTGTGGATGCCGTGACGAACTGTATTTACAGAAAATGGTTTTCAGATGTGTCCCTGAGCCCATGCAGTGATGTCCACTACAGGATCGTGTCTGTTTTCAACGCAGTGCCGCCTGAGGGCAAAAAGATCACATCCATCCAATATTGATCTTTGCCCTCGTCCCTTGCATATAGAGATTAGTTCAGATAAGAGATATTCTGAATCTTTCAATTATATTGTTTACCACAGATGAGATCCCCAAAGTCTTTGCAATTATACCTGGTGATGCATTATTGTTGAATTGTGGCTCTATTTGCCCACACAGTCTTTCCCAGGGTGGTGAGAGGAAGAAGGCTGAGAAACTTAACACAACACAGATGTGCTGACTATATCTGCACAAGGGACCATAGATAGGACGTGTTGCCTGATACTGATGGGCCCCACACATCCTGTCAATACCTCCTGCTAGGAGTTGCCTATGTGACTGTCCCAGGATGGATAGGACCATTGACCATAGTTTGGAACATACCATGCAAGGGTCTTTTGTAAGATAGACCTTTCTTATTGGTGGGTATTTGACTGTGTAATGGCTGGTTATGACCATTGACCCCCTCCCATGTGGCATAAAAGACGGTGTTCACTTTGTATTCATTGGAGAGAGAAATCTAAGAACTATGGACTGTTAACATCGACGTCTGATGCTGAATAAAGATGGCCCCCCCCTGACTTCTGGTTGTATTACATTTGTTCATGTGTATCACATGGACGGAAGCTGCTAGTGGTGAACCACTCACCTCCGACAGACCCATTCTCTCTGGAATTGTCTTTTAATATCCAATAATGTTACTGACCTGTTGCCTATAAACCTAAGATACTGTGTGACCAACAGGTTTAGTTGTTTAGCATTACACAACATTTCCTGTCTTTTGGTGTCTCTGTCGCAGCTTTTTTTAAACACGTTGCTGGCATCATATTCAAAGTGAGCAGGTATTGTCCAAGAAACAAGAACATTTCTGAGATTCAACATTTGATATGTTGTCTTGGTACTATTTTGTACTGAACATAGGGTTTTCATGATGTGTACATCATTGCATTCTGTTTATCTTTACATTTTACACAATATCCCAACTTTTTTGGAAATGGGGTAGTATTATTGCAGCCATACAGAGGTTGATCAACCTGTTTAGGACTTTCCCTGAATACACAACATTTGGGATTAGAGTAAAGTGATGACTGTTGGGATAAAGGACCCCTGTTAGTAACAGCTACAATTTATGATTTTACTAGAAATCCCAAATCTATCGACTAGACAAAAACATCCACCATTCAAAGAATTCTTGGCCCTTGAAGGATGTCTGTCCTCTAGCAGTGCAACTATCTCAAAAACACATTAAAAAGTGCCCTGAATGTGTTAAGAGACAGTTCTGGAATAACTTGAAGAGTCCAGATCACATCCAAAACCAATGAAAGGACAACAGCAATGATCGAAGAGCTTCCCATTCAACATACAAGATAGATCACTTTGCTGCTGTAAGGATGGCCAAATAACCAGTTGAAAGATGAAAAAAGCTATTTGAGGGCTTGACTAAAGTTGCTATGGCCAAAGGTTTCAAAAACAAATACTAGATTTGGGGTCTCTGTAACTGATCTCTGTAACTTTTCTTAAAAAGAGATAAACTGTACAATGCAGTCAATGACTATGGGATTAACCAAATATTTAGTTGCAAAAGTTTTGGCATGGATGGGTTGAAATGCTGTAAAATTGTGAACCATCAATAGGTAGAACTCCTATCATACCTCAGTTAGCTATTACATTTTAATTTGAAATGCTGCTAATTCTCAAGTTTAAATTTGTTTTCTAGCTTATGCAATTTCAAAAATGCAATACAAAGAGGTGGTTATCTAAGCCTTTTTAACCCTCCAATGAACTTTTGAAAATGCAAGTGTCTGTATTTCCAGCAACTGTAAAGTATTTTAACATGTTTTTTCATTGCATTGCATACATGCAAGAAAAAACACAGACATTTTGCCAAGAAATGTAAGTCAAACCTATTCTCCTTCCCACTCTGATTCTCTATAGTGAAAAAGCAGCCACGGATTCCAAGGTGCCTTTGCCCCAATGTGCAATCTGGTGGTCGTATCCCTTACAGGGATCTGAAGAGTGTGTTGCATCTTCAGCCTCGTCCGCATTGCTCAAAGACTGAAGTAATGTGAGTCCTTCAACAGATAAATCAATATAATTAAACACTTTTACCATCACGCCTGACTGTTTGGATAAGGTTCTTTTGTTGTTATATAGTGTTGGAGTTTTGCCAAAAATAGCCGTTTTAGTTGTGACTATAATGGTAAATGTTGGAATCATCTTACCAGAGAATGTAAATCCAGAAACCTTCAGGTTTGTCCGGCTGGTGTCAGGCAATGTAGAGACAAGCAGTTTCGTTCTTTTTTGAAAGTGTAGGCTTCTTCCTAGCAAACCTCTTATCAATGCCATTTTGATTCAGTGTTCTTTGTACTGTTGAAGAGGTCTGCAAATCTCCAGATGTGATATTTTTCTGGTTTGGGATATTCTGGGGACGGGTTTCCACCCAGAGTTATTGTCATGTAAAATATTCTACATTTGTAAATGATTTGCCTCAGAGCAGACATGCAGTCACTTTAATAGGTAACTCCAAACTGATCATGTTACTTGTCTCTGTCTATCAGTGTCCCACCCAAACTCTTTCCTTGAGATCACTCCTTTGACTGGTTCCTTTGGGACCCAATTGTCAACCCACCTCCCTAGCCTACGGTAGGGTTACAGCTGAAAGTGGAGAGTTTTGTCTTACCCATCGCGGTGCACTCCAATCTGTGGTGTGACTCACTAGCATAGAAATCTACTATGTTGTTATTAAAACATAACCTATTACATAAAAAAATTGGATTATTTGGTTTAGAGTATTCCTCTGAATCATTAACATTATAGAGCAGTGTTTTGTTTCACCAGGGACCCTTATTTTACAATGGTACACCCCCTCCTTGAAAATCAGAAACAACTCACAAACCACAGTTACCATACTCTTACAATGTGTTGTAGTTTTTGTCATATTTAATTCGTTTTTTGGAGGGATGTGTGGCGCTTGACTGGCTTTTGCATGCAACAGTTTAACTGACATTCAGTACAGGACAGTTGTGTTGGAAGGACATTTGCATTGAAGGTGTCAATAATTAACATTTATTTTTGCAGTTATTCCTTTTTCATTTTGTTTTTCTACTATATGAATGATTCCGATCATAACTACAACAACTACAAATTAGCTCTAAACACAAATAATATTAATCAATATAAATTATTGATTTTAATTATTGGCTCACATACATGGAAATATACCATCTGATTTAAATATACTGTACATAATATTAAATACATGGTCTTAAATAGATCGAATATCTAACACATGCTTTCAGTTAGAGGCCCTGATATTGGTTGTTGCAGGACAGAGGGGCCCCTGTATACGTTCTGGAGAAGTCTTAGTATTGTTGGCAGTAGAGTCTTGGTAAGAGTTTGGAACCAGGAGCCCTGGTCTGGTATGGGTTGAGGTGGAGCCAAGCCTAGTATGAGTTAAGGTGAAGCCCTGGTCGCCAGGAAGAGTTCACAATTGGCCTGAAGTGTTCACATTTTCAATGAATATCATTCTATCTACATTTTGCATTCATAGCTGATTGTCCCAGAGGCCTTGGACCATCAGCCATCAGTGGGCCTTGTAGCACAATGCCCCTCATGGTCTGAGGTCCCGGGCCAGAATCCAGCCCTTGCTAGCATACCGTAGTTGGACCAGCGAAGAAATAAGCTCGAGTCAGGGGTTTCTTTTGACAAGCAAATCAGTGTTGCCCTAGAACTTAGCATGACCCATAGCCAGGTTCAAATCAGAAAAAAACTAGCTCACTGTTGAGTACCAATTATAAATTAATAACTCAACCCAAAAACCTCTGTTTAATGGGAGGGACCTCTCCCCTGAGGTGGCTTAAAACACCTATCCCTTGATGGGCCACTAGTGTCCTCGCTTGGCAGCTGCCTTCCTGGCCCCAGTCCTGGACTTTCCACACAAAAAAAGCTGTTCTCTCCACACACATTGTAAATAATCATATAACATCATTAGCAATGTTATTGTCACTAGAAAACTATTATTCATTTGAAAATCATGCAAATCCTTGATGAATATGGTAAGAACTCAGGAGGTCACATCAGAAAGTAAGCCAACTTTGCCTGACTGGAGAGTAAGTATAGCCAAACCAATCATTAATGAATGTTAATTCATATGTATGTTCCAGCCAGCACAGCTACAGTGGAAAGGGAAATGTTAGATCACAGTTGATTGATACATGACAGAAATTACAGTGGGGAGAACAAGTATTTGATATCTTGCTGATTTTGCAGGTTTTCCTACTGTAATTTTTATCATAGCTACACTTCAACTGTGAGAGACGGAATCTTACACAAAAATCAAGAAAATCACATTGTATGATTTTTAAATAATTAATTAGCATTTTATTGCATGACATAAGTATTTGATACATCAGAAAAGCAGAACTTAATATTTGGTACAGAAACCTTTGTTTGCACTTACAGAGATCATACGTGTCCTGTAGTTCTTGCCCAGGTTCGCACACACTGCAGCAGGGATTTTGGCCCACTCCTCCATACAGACCTTCTCCAGATCCTTCAGGTTTTGGTGCTGTCACTGGGCAATATGGACTTTCAGCTCCCTCCAAAATGTTCTATTGGGTTCAGGCCACGACCCATCTTCAATGCTCTTACTGAGGGTAGGAGGTTGTTGGCCACGATCTCCCAATACATGGCCCCATCCATCCTCCCCTCAATATTGTGCAGTCGTCCTGTCCCCTTTGCAGAAAAGAATCCCCAAAGAATGATGTTTCCATCTCCCAGCTTCATGGTTGGGATGGTGTTCTTGGGGTTGTACTCATCCTTCTTCCTCCTCCAAACACCGCAAGTGGAGTTTAGACCAAAAAGCTCTATTTATGTCTCATCAGAACACATGACCTCCTCTCATTCCTCCTCTGGATCATCCAGATGGTCATTGGCAAACTTCAGACGGGCCTGGACATGCACTGACTTGAGCAGAGAAACCTTGCTGCAGGATTTTAATCCATGACGGCATTGTGTTAGTAATGGTTTTCTTTGAGACTGTGGTCCCAGCTCTTTCCAGGTCATTGACCAGGTCCTGCTGTGTAGTTCTGGGCTGATCCCTCACCTTCCTCATGATCATTGATGCCCCATGAGGTGAGATCATGCATGGAGCCTCAGACAGAGTGAGATTGACAGTTATCTTGAACTTCTTCCATTCTCTAATAATTTTTTCAACTGTTGTTGCCTTCTCACCAAGCTGCTTGCCTATTGTCCTGTAGCCCATACCAGCCTTGTGAAGGTCTACAATGTTATCCCTGATGTCCTTACACAGCTCGCTAGTCTTGGCCATGGTGGAGAGTTTGATGTCTGTTTGATTGATCGTGTGGACAGGTGCCTTCTATACAGGTAAAGAGTCCAAATAGTTGCAGTTAATACAGGTCTGTGAGAGCTGGAATTCTTACTGGTTGGTAGGTGATCAAATACTTATGCCATGCAATAAAATGCAAATTAATTATTTGAAAATAATAAAATGTAATTTTCTGGATTTTTGTGTTAGATTTTAGATTCAATATCTCATAGTTGAAGTGTATCTATGGTAAAACATTATAGCCCTCTACATGCTTTGTAAGTAGGAAAACCTGCAAAATCAGCAGTGTATCAAATACTTGTTCTCCCCGCTGTATAACAGCTGTTAGCATTCTTAAATCGAAAGAGACAATATAAACAAATGTTATTAAGGTCAATCATGCAAATGCATGTACATTTTTCTTCACAGTCACAATGAATAAAACATGTGAAATGTTAAGCCATATCATGTGAAACAAAGTTTGTTTGGTGTCTCTATTTTAAATGTCTAGCTTAAATGGGAGATGTTGAGTGGGTTGATAAAAGTTGCAGTGTGGGACTTGCTATTTAAAACATCGTTTTGTAAACCTCTCATTTTGGCCTGGATGTGTAATATATTTTTTAGCATAATTTATGTAGAATAAGTTAGGCTTTGAAGTTTGTAACTGGGTGGTTTTGATGACATGGGGAACACATTTCTGGGATCCTTTTTTGACTCGATAGTGTCACTTTTACGTCAGGTTGCCAAAAAATGTGGACTGCATCTTTAATGCTAATTATGTGAAGACATATATTATAAAAGTTATAGTAATTAATTATAGCTTTTTCCTCCACACTTTTGCTTTCCCATCAGTTTGATACAGGCTCCCCTATTTCTTAACCGTCCAAGAACCTGTTCCAAAAATATATCGGCATTTCTCTGCTCTTTTTACCTAAACATATTTTAGGCATGTTTTTAAGAGCTTTGGTCATTTTTATGTTATCAACACAAACATCATGCTTTAAAAGATTAGTTCATAAATGCTGTCCTTATCTATGGACTGTCCTCTTTTTTCTTTCAGAATCCGACTGAAAAATGGACGTCAACTCTGTCTGGACCCAAAAGAACACTCTGTGAAGATTCTTGTGGAACGGGCCATTAAAAGGTCTTAGCAAGATAATCTCACATATTTTTCTTATATGTGTAATTGAAGAGCACAATTATGGGGCGTTACTAAATGTGGCCATTTCTTGACATCATGAACCACCCATTGGTCAGTTCGTTGATAAATTCCCCTGGTTAGTTTGACATCAGGAAAAGCCAATGGGTTTTTCTACAGGTACCTGCCTTTGGTCAGTTCTGATGCTGTCAAAGAAACTTCCAGAAGCAATAATTAATGAGACAGTGGATGACATGTAATTCATTGTGCTTCTTTTAAAGCAATGCTTTGACTGTGTAAAGCATATACTGTCATGCAAAACTACTTTTCAGAATGAGTATTCATTATTTTGTATTTCCGTGAAACAACAAGGATTGATTTGACACAGTGAATAGCTCAAAACAAACACAAAAGTTTTTCAATTAAAAAAATTATAACCATTCAATGTAAAAAATTCCCTTGTGTCAGTTTAGAAGGTTAAATATAAGTATCAACTCACCTGATGCAGGTTCTGATCTTAATTAAAGGTTCAAAGGTTTAATCAGGTGTAGCTGTGTGTGTGCTTTTGTTTGTTGAGATGCCAGACTTTAGTTTGACCCAGTTGCTGTTGCAGTGGTTCAGACGGGTGTGTAGTTAGCATGCTGACTTGTGATAGACATACAATAAATAGGTACTCACATGTCGGAGCAATTGTCTTAGGATTCAAATATTTTAACTAGTTCGCTATGGTCAGCACAAAACACTGAACACTATTTAATCTACCTAATTAGCTACAGTAAATACTCACTAAAACATTTTAGCTACAGCAGCTGATTGGCATTTTGTGAATAAGAGCTGTAATATTTGGAAACATTGCTTTCAACAACTGATTTCTGTCTTTCAATTATCTCACCGCAGCAATTGGAATATGCTGACTATGAACAAATAGCAATAAAAGATTTTATCCAGCACAGCCAAAAGAGGACTAGCCACCCCTAAGAGACTGGATCCTCTCCAGGTTTCTTCCTACGTTTCTGCACTTTTAGGGAGTTTTTCCACAGACACAGTCCATCAACCGTGTTGTTGATTGCTTGTTGGGGTTCCCAGCTGGGTGTTTGGTAAAAGCACTTTGGGACAACTGCTAAAAGAAAATCCCTTTAATTGATTTAAATAAATGACAATTTTGAAAGGTAAAGTAGTAAACATGTTGGGGAATACCAACGTTTTTATTAACTATAGTATGATGTTGAAAACTTATCAAACCTTTTTCATTTCCCCAAAATGTATTCTGACTAACGCTTTCTTTTCAATAAAAACTGACACTGTAGACCCTCCAGGAAAGCCCCTTAATTGCACTCAGCAATAATATTCTCCAACTTTGTGCTGTTATTTCAAGAAAAGCAATATCAGGCTGCTGGCTTGCCAGAACATGCTTGGTTATGAACATTTAAGAGAGATTGTGCAAATGCAAAAAAGTATTGTGTAACAAGCTATATTTTGAAGGTATAATTCCAGATGTAGCTACATTGTATGCTTTCATTTTGCTTGCCTGACACAGTTTCCAAATGTTAGGCATTTGTAGCATTTATTCCAGTTTTGGTACCTGGTGTTTTTATATCATGTCTAAATCATCAAAAATCTTGCTTGCACCTTGAACTGATTGTGAATATCTGTAGCTCAGTCTCTTGAGCTTGGCACTTGCAAAGACAGTGGTATCTTTACTGGAACCAAACAGGAACTACCTAATTCTTCAGAAGCTCTTTCACAAAAAAGATGAAACAATTATATTGGACAAATTGTTTTTGACTTCTTATAACACTCTGGAATGGAGTGTAAATTCTCAAGACGAGTACTATTTGAAAGCATGCATGCATAGCTGTATAATTTTATCTTCTCCTTCATTCTTTTTCCCAGAACTCAGGAAAGCAAACATTCTAAAGGTGCTGGAAACACAACTCAAGCCCTGTAAAACATGCCAACAAAATGAACATGATTCAACAACGTGTGAACTGGATTCCTGGATTCCTGCCCAGTGTGCTGCTCTGATGCATCCACCATAATACTCTGAATTAGGATTGTGCTGAAAGGATTGACTAGCAGACTTTCCTGTGCAAAAATATATAATGTACCACTTTTATAAATAAATATAGAAATATATATAAATGTTCGCTATCCATGCATGACTTTATTACTGTGTCTTCAAAAGAAGAGACTGCATCAATAATATCAGTTTGCAGCAGTTACAAAACAGTACTATTTTTCATAAGGGGTGTCATATGTCAAACCCTAATACAGTATATGATGTTTGAGCATTATGTAGGGCCCTATAAAATCTGCATTGCACAAAACACTGACAACATCAAATATTTCAGTAATTGAAACAGAATGGAACATTTTTCAAAGTGTATTAAAATTAGTAGGAAATCTAATAAAAAAAATTGCAGTTGTGTTAATTTGCCCAAATAATAGAACATTAATATAATTCCTATTAAAATGTTCTGGTAGATAAAGTCATTCCCAAATACCTTGGTGATTAAATGTTAACTAAGTTTCATATGCTTAGTAAGTAGAATGGTCCATTGGGTTTTTGTTTTTCGCAAACACCCACGTGTACTCTACAAGAACATAGCTAAATAACTTGCTAGGTGCTAAATTAAAAGGTCACTACACCAGAAAATGCTACTATTATACTTTTTCAAGACCATAGAAATAGTTGGCTGATGTGGTTTTAACTTAATGTGGTAGAACACCCAGTTTTGTGCTTTGTCTATTATTAAAGTTTCATTGGAAAACTAAAGACAAGAAACAAATAAAAATATCAAACAGATTTTATAGGGCCTATTCAACATTATATATTATTTTCTGTATAATTGACTGTAGTTAGGGCAGAAGATGATCTCAGAAGACAGCGACACATACTGTACTTGAGGAGTCACTTTTACCAAGGACTTTAAGACATGGTCTGCCTTATAATTTTTTTCATTTTTATATCTTTTTCAAGCAAAATAAAATAAAAAATACATATCATCATATCTGTTGACTGATATAATGTTCATTTTCAGTCAAGCTTTTGGTTTTCCTGGTACAAATATTGGAAAGTTAGTGCGGACCCAAATGGCCCCTGGGAAATGTAGTGCAGCCAATGAGTTTCACAGCATTGGCCAGTGATTGCAATGTTTCACATCCATAGAAGCTCGCTTGATTATCTCATCTCATTGCTCTGTCTAAGACACACTCACACAAATGTCTGAATCTGAATATGTCCTGATGATTGCTAGATTGAAAACACATTGTAACTGCTTTGATTAGTCCAACGAACTGATGGAACTGGCCACAGACAAAAAGACATGGCTAAAGAGCTGTTACAAGATTGTCCCTGGCTTTGAATAGCAGTGGCGACCTCCTCGCCAGGTCGTAGCTCGAGGCCCTTCCCCAACAACCTCAAACGGTATCTCCTGCTATTAGCTTATACAGTAGCACTACCTCCTTCATCAATAGACTGATGTCTGTGTACTTTAACTATACATATACAGTAATGGAAAAGAGAGAAATAAAAATACTCTACAAAAGCACAATCACGTCAGCAAAATTATCGGACAGTGCTATACTGCCTAATGATCATTCGTCATTACTCAGGATAGTGCTATATAGCTCTGAGCTGGGGGTATTAGGAGAACAAAGGCTACGATTACTGCTGGACCCATGTCGTGCACATCATTAAAAAAACAGATAATTTTTTCTATTCTCGTTTTTGTGAAAAATATTTTCTATTTAGTATCGTTTTTTCGGTTTCCATTTAGTCATTTATCGTCTCATCAACTCCCACTGAAAACATTTATTTTGTCACTATTTTTGTCAACGAAATGTACATTGATGTCCGTTAGGAAGGCTGGTTGCACAGAATGCAGCATTCTGTTCCCGCAGCAAGGACAATTATAAGAAATCCTGGTTTGACCTCAGGAAGGCAGTAAAAAGTGCAAAAAGCCAATACAGAGTCAAAGTAGAATCTCTCTACCAGGGCTCCAATACCAGGAACATGAGGAGTGGTCTGAGAACCATCACTGACTATAAAGGTTATTCAGGCTTCTCTCCCAGAGAATCTAAAACAAAAATCCAGAAAATCACATTGAATGATTTCTAAATGTTACTTTCTGGATTTCTGTTTTAGATTCCGTTTCTCACAGTTGAAGTGTACCTAGGATACAAATGTTAGACCTCTACATGCTTTGTAATTAGGAAAACCTGCAAAATCAGCAGTGTATCAAATACTTGTATGGTAGGTATTTGTCTTGGGCTCAGAAGCTAGAGTTGTTTCATTTGCATCATAAAAACCCATTCATCACCTTTTTGGACTCAACACTGATTCTAATATTCTTAGCAGGTAATATAACTAATAACAGTACCTTTTTTATCACCAGATAACATTAAGCGGAAGTACCGGTTTCCATTGTACTGAATCAAGATTTGTAAGCTTACCAATCCATTTCCCAAATCCCTATTGATGGTGCCAAGAGTTTCTGAAGAAAAATTCTTTAGTGTCACACGGTGACGTTATGAGGTTTAATGGACCAGGCCCAGGCAGATAGCGGTGGGTGCAATCTTTATTTTAAATAAACACAAAAGCGAAAGATCAGAAAAACACCAAGCACAAAACAGAACTCACCACACCGTCAGGACACACAGTAACATCAAACAATGACTAACAACTGAGGGGAGCAGAGGAGAAACATTAAAACACATACTAATGGATTGATTGAACAATGATTGAGGACAAGACAAATGAAGGGGACCGGGATGAGTTCATGACTGTTGGAGACACGGGAAAAGTGGGACATGACGGAGCAGTCCGTCAGCTCATCGTACATTTAGTTTGAATCATGAAAGATAATCACTGACCCAGGTTTACTTTAGTTCAAGGTAGAGCACACAAAGTGAAAAAAGGCAGGCATGTTCTCTTGAAAAATATTAGTCCAATCCATTTCTAGAGTAAAAGGCTTTTTAATAGATATTCTCAATACGTTTTAGCATGCCTTTTCTGGGAGACATTCTGGGAAACTAGCCCTGTATAACAAATGACTTAGCAGTTTTACGCATGCCAAGTCGGTTCCTCTTTTTTCTCAGAGTGTTTCTGAGTTGAAAGGCAGAATAAAAATGAAGTAATCAGCTCGTGATATGACACTGTATTTATCATGTGTTTAGGGGTGTTATAACAGCCATTTATATATCATACACTGCTAAGTGCTTTCAATCATAAAATGTCCCCTGGTCTTTCCCTGACCCTCACAATCACATGAGACTGAACTGCTGATCACTACCTTTTGTCAAACATGATGTGAGCAAACACACAAACCAGAGGAAGGGATATTTCTAATATGTTAACCACATGATTTGTTTTCAATTTGTATATATGGTGAGGGAGCTACGCCATATTTCTCTAGTCTATCATCAGCAGTTCTTCCTTCACCACTGGATAGAGAACTTTTTACATTTTATTGGATTGATCGAACTGTTTCACCAAGACGGCCCCTTTTGGTTAAAAGACATCTTTACCATGAAACTTCTTCTCCTGCTGGCTCTGGTGGCCACCTACTCGATTGTCTTCACTAACGGTAAGACCCAGTTATAGAAATATCACAGACATTGTTAGAACAGTTCTCTCTAACATGTAGCATCAAGGATACTCTCAGTAAAATTTAGGAACTTTCTATCAGCAATGACCCACATTTTCATATTTTTTTCATTTTTTTCATTTCTATTTTATCTGATATTATTTCAATTTAAATTAGAAAGAAAGCTGGATGTATGTAATATGTTGTTAATATGTGCATAATGTATGAAGTAGAATAAATATCATACCTCAGTTAGTTATGAAATTCAAAATTTAAAAGCAAATGTGGTTTTGATGACATGGGCACATACATACAGTTGTGCTCAAAAGTTTGTATACCCTTGGAAAACTGGTAATATATGTACCATTGGTAAAGAAAACATGAGTGAGTAGGTAAAACACACATAGTTTATGTCTTATGGGATAAATAGTCAACTGTAGGTTATTACAGAATGGCACAATCATAAAGAAAACATGGCAACAAAGAAATGTTTTTACTGACCAATGTTTAAAAGTTTTAAAGTGCATACCCTTAGTACTTAATACTGTACTGCTCCCTTTAGCATCAATGACAGTGGCAGTCTTTTGGGATAGTTATCCATTAGGCCCTGAATTATTGCAGGTGGTATAGCTGCCATTTCAACTTGGCAAAATGCCTTCACTTGCCATCTATTTCAAAAGATTCCCCCTTGCCTTTGGAGCTCACACATCCCCAAAACATCAATGAGCCACAACCATGCTTCTTAATCAATTACACAATTTCTGCCAGGTTATGCAAACTTATGAGCACAACTGTACATAATACAACATTTTGAGGAATTACCCCCAAAACGCATGTATTACAGTCATTCACGACAAAAAGCTATGCTCCTTTTAGTTAAATATGTCGGTGAAGTGAACTGTTAGTCCAAACAGTAATAGTTGTTCTGTCTTTTTACAACTAGATATAATCTGTAAATATTTAACATGGCTGTCCCCTTAACTTGATCTACAGATTGGAAGTCTATCTACAGCTCATGCTATTCAATTGAATCAGGAACTATAGAGCATGACCACATTATATATTTTAAAAGCTGGGATCTTTTTCTTGTCCATTGTTCTATTACAACAAATACACCTACCTGAACATATTACATTAAACTCCATAAAGTTTATTTTGATTGGTTAAAATGTTTGATGTCCGTAATAGGGATGCAGCCAATCGGGAGTGTTTACAACAGACATTGCCTGTGTGTGCAGTTGGAGTCCAGGGTGATTCCACCAGACCACTTGATGAGTGTTGAGGTTCGTCCCAGAGGGCCATACTGCACAGTCACGGAGGTCATGTAAGTTAAATACAAGTTCCTGCCTGTCTGCATTTGACAGATCCTTTTAAGCTTGGCTTGTATTGGTCGGCCACATTATAGATAGTTCAGTATGATATCTGTTGATATTGATATGACTGGGGAGGTTTGTAGTATTGTGAAAAACGTAAGGTACTTAAAATGGTTGGGCTCATTGGTACTTTTAGCAAAGCAAAACAACACCGTTGTTCACCATTGGGACCAGCTCTGACATAAAAATACAAAAAGCTTATCAAAACCTGCAATTTGGTACTTGAATGGCTACGATATATTGGATATTTCATCTATACATTAGAAAAGTGAAAGCCTCAAAAACATCATGATTATCTAATGAAGTGATGTAAAGTAATGTAACCAACCTAAAGTTTGATAAGCAGACAAGTATGGACTGCATTAAACATATTTATGGTCAAACATTTGGCAGATAAACGATTTCATCTAAAACTTTGGGAATCCTGGCAGATGTCAGCGTTATTTTTGGCTTTATGCATCCACTCAAAAGATTAAATTCTGATGAAATGAGACTTGGTCTCCTACAATAAGAAGTTCCCATTCACTTCGTGCTTAAATTTGCTAATAGCTGGATTGATAAATTTAAATATCTGCTGACTAGATTAAAGATAGAGCCAAGACAGATGTTCCTGTTGTTAGGATAACATTTGGGAATATTTGTGATGTTTTCTGATTAAATATAATTTGTATAATATGCAAATTCATGGAACTAATAATTTTCTCCTCCCCATGGCTCAGTAGATAGCCTGCTTTTTGCATCCACAAGAGAGCTAACAAACTCTATGACTATACACACACACTAATTGCAATTTTAAAAGCCACCGGTGTGGGAAAGTTACCTTCAATGGCCATTTTCACCTGTGTGTGTCTGTAACGTGGCTGAACATTCAAGGGTATGTCGACTTTTGATCAGGGCCATTTGGGTGAATTCTGTTACAATTTTTATTTCAAAAGGAGCAAAACGACTATGTGATAATACAGGTGAGATACTGTTTTGGGGGTTTTCATTAGTTGTCAGTTATAATCATCAAAATTAAAAGGAAAGAACACTTGAAATATATCAGTCTGTGTGGAATGACTGTATACATTATCGTGCAAGTTTCACTTTTTGAATGGAATTACTGAAATAAATAAACTTTTTGAAAAAATTCTAGTTATATGACCAGCACCTGTAAATGGCTTTATATGATCACAATCCTTAAATATTTGCAACCAGGGCAGTTGCTGACATGGGGAAAAGTAGAAATGGTTCAGGCCAGGGGGCCCATTGATTGCAATATCATCAGTGTCTTCCATAAGTACGGAGGCCCAGGGACATCTTGTCAGGGGGGCCAGGATTCCTGGTAACTGCCCTGCTTGCAACCACTGAATCCAGCAGTCTGTCCCAAATAGCTTCTGGCCCTAATCTTTTGTTTTTGTCACATCTGTTGTGCAGATATGTGTAAGGCTTTACAGATGTGCAGAGACAGTTAAGTCCCAGGGTGAACATTACCTGTTATTTAAATAGATCTATACTGCCCTGTGAGAGGCCAGGTGAAATGTTGCTTCCACCCAATCAACACCCTCAGTCCCTCCCGTGTGTAGGGAATCTGAGATTAGGACTCTGCATATTGAATTCATGATTCAGATGCTTTCAGCATTTCCCCAGAAACGTGCCACAAGTTAGCTTTAATCTTACTAAATTACTTTAGTACTTTGTTCTCAGAGAAAAAACATCCAAAATGTTGTGTAACTTCCAAGGAACATCTCTAACTCTGTTTCTTTGGAAATTGAAAAGCTTTCAACTTTCTCAAACTCAACCACATGAAGTTTATTTTCTTTGTTACAACGAGCTCAGATGGGGCTCAGCCATCTATTTAGGAAATAGTAATAAAAAACCTTCACACATGACTGGGGAACAGATGTTTTCTATTTGTAAGACTAGTCACTCACAGTTTGGTTGTGGAGTCTTCAGCCAAGACCTGCGGTTGTCTGGTTTTTAGGTTTTGTTTTAAGGCCTAAACACCAAGGCATATTGAAGGGCAAGTCTTTAATTATACGGGACCCTAATTCATCAATCAGAGGCCAAATCATTCACTCTGCCTTGTTGCAAAGTCCAAAGGAACCAGGGAGGAATTTGCTGCTCTTAAAAAACCTGTAACCTTTCAAAATACAACATTAGCGACAATGTGAAAAACAATGATAACAATATCCAAGGGAAATTAAAGGAAATTATACCATTGCCAAATGTGCAATTTCCTTTAATTTCCCTTGGATATTGTTATCATTGTTTTTCACTCTGCCTTGTTGCAAAGCCCAAAGGAATCAGGGAGGAATTTGCTGCTCTTAAAAAACCTGTTACCTTTCAAAATACAACATTAGCGACCATGTGA